>WBMY01018192.1:104140-126800 GCA_013397315.1 Donacobius atricapilla | reverse complement strand
CAGCGCAAAGCCGGCCCTACCTCCGCCATCCCGCGCTCCGCAACACGCGGCAGGACGCAGCTCCGCTCCGCCCCGGCCCCGCTCCGGCCCCGCTGCACCCCGGCCCCGCTCCGCCCCGGCCCCGCACTGCATGGTTAAGCGCCGCCTCTTGGCCCTGAAGGAGCCAAGCTTCTCTGCTAGGGCACCGGTCTTTCAGAGGTGTTTTCAATTTTTTTGTAATCCTTTTTTGCTTAAATTTACTTGGATTGTTTTCTCGTTAATTTGTGACTTAATTTAACCGGGACTTGTTTCCCCTCAAATTACTTTTTGGCATGGTTTTATGGGAGTTAATGGGTTAAAATATGAAGAAGTACCTACCATTGATCAAACTACGCTTAGGGAATGATGTACATAAATGTATTGAAGCACGAATATTAATAATTGATTGCTACAAGAAGGATGGATTTTTTTTTTCTTCAGTGGTTACATTTGTAGGGTAGTTTATCAATTGATTTAATATTCTTTTTATTCTGTACTTAGACCAAATTACAAACCAGCATTCACAGTGCATTTCGTGTGTGTAGCCACTTGTGTGAGGTATCCTTGGGATGGCCCACGTGTTTTTCAGAGCTGCAGCAGAAGAGTGTGAGGTCCCAGGGAGAGGAATGAGATTTGTCTTTACAAACAAGCAGTGGGTCTGCTGGTAGATAAAACTAGCACTGGGAGAGAAGAGAAACAATGGGAAGGATTCTACAGATTGATGAATGGAAAAGAAGATATTTGCCTTTACAAACAAACCGTACGTTTGCTGATAAATGAAATTGGATATTGAAAGACGGAAGAAACAATGGGGAAAACCCATAAATCCCATAAGAATTAAAAAATTGGGGGGCGGGGGATTATACATTAAAAGGGGAATCTTGGGTTTTAGGCATTCTGGGAAGTCTGTCCCTCTCAAGTACCTCAAGCCAATGGGGAAAGAGAGAGGGAAATGCGGCTGGGAAATTAGGGTAAAAAGGAGTCTCTGTCCTCCGAAAATTTGGGAGACCCCGGGGGAAATGCCCCATGGCCTCTCCCTTTATTCGAAGTTACAGGACTCCTCTGCCTCCTTTTTGGACATAAACCTCTGGCGTTTGTGGATTAATTTTCCTAACACCAGCTTGGCTGGACATGGACATGGGCAGGGACCGCTTTAGAGGGAAGGAACAGTACCAACAACTGGGCTGACTGCGGTTCAGATCACTCGAGCCATTCCTTTGCCTAACGAACGGCTTGGGGTTCTTTCTGTATCGCTGCTCTCAACCCGGCGGCCTCATCCTCAGCGCTACGGCCGGAGCTCCTGTTTTCAACGGCAGCGAGCGGGGGCTCAGTGCTCCCTGCCCCTGTCGCCGCCTGTCGCCGCTCGGGTGTCCCGGCGGAGCCCGGCCCCGGGAGCTGCCGCCGCTGCCGGAGCAGGAGCAGGAGCAGGAGCGGGAGCAGGAGCAGGAGCCGGAGCAGGAGCGGGAGCAGGAGCAGGAGCTGGGCCCAGCTCCAGGCCCGCCGAGCCGCCCGGCAGCGCCGCCCCCGCCGGAGCAGGAGCCGGAGCAGGAGCGAGAGCAGGAGCCGGAGCGGGAGCAGGAGCAGGAGCCGGGCCGCTCCCCGCGCGTCCTCGCAGCATCATGACCCTTCAGGTACGCGCTTCTGCCTCTGCCGAGACAGAGACGAGAGGATTTTCAAGGATTTTTTACCGCAAAATCAAGGTTACCTTGTGGCAAGGGAAATCTGCCTAAACCCTTAGAGGTTCAATAGTGCGTTGCTTTTCGCAAGTGGAGGGTGAGAAGGATGTGGTTAATTGGAGCTATTTCATAGGTCAAGTAATATTTTGGAGCCTTACCTCTTCAGAGCATGCATGAATTATGTTTCTAAAGGTGTGCATCTGAGTTTGCTAGGACTGAGTTAGGCCTGGAAAGACAGGTACCTACTTATGTTTTTAGGATCTACCTGGTTGCTTGGAGCTATCAAAGCGGGAGGGAATCTTCTCACACTGAGACAATGTTATATATGCATTTGGGAAGCATAAATAATTTCTAAGGAAGTTGTGTGTATTTTTTGGGGTGTATGCATCTTTGGACTGCTGCATTTTGATAGGCTTGTGTTTTGGTAGGAGAGGTTCTGTTTTCTTACCTTCTGGTAAGAAAGAGAGAGAGAGAGCTTCCTTTTACATTCTCTCTGATTATAGCTTTAAATAGCTGTTGAGGAAATTATCTTTATCGCTGGTTTTTAGCCTCCTACCTTTGTGGGAAACTATGAATACTTCCCTTGTCTTGGCCATGCCCTGATGGATTAAGCTGGTTTTCTTCTTTAGGCTTTCCTATTATCCCTTTCACTTCAAGATTTGCAAGCTCTTCTATCCCCATCTCATTATGTCTGCCTCAGCTTAGTTGGTGTGTATTTTGCAAAGCGCGAGCAGTACAATGCTCTGACCTAGATGCTGGGAGTGCACTGCCAGCAGCTTAGCGATTTTCTTCTGAGCTGCAATTATGTTGAATAGCGCAGAGGTTTCATTGTGCTGTGTTACAGCTAAGAAGAAATCTCTTTCTTCAGTGGGTCAAAATTGCCAAATCCCAAATATAATGCCACCTTTGCTTAATTAATAATCACTGAAATTACAGTTTGTTTTATTCTGCCTTGAATTCACTGTAGAAAGTGAATTTAATAGTCTGATGATTAAGCAATGAGCCATAAATCATAAGACAGAGGTGAATGCAGTATGATATGCTGTTTCATAGCTGTATACAGTTACACTTTTACATAAAAATCAGTAGTTGAAATTTTAAGACACCATACACATTCTGCACTAGACATTATAGAGCTTGTCTGTCCACATTGGTTTGGTTGAGAGTTACCAACCACATCCATTAATTTATTGAATGTAGCTGTATGGGGATGAGGACAAATTAATAAAATAATGTTCTTATTAGTGAAGCTGTAAAATATTTATAAGTTTTGCAAACTGGTAAAATATTCTGCTGTAAATTAATTCATTCAAACTTTTTTCTCTGAAAAAGGCAGTGTCTGATAATAGTCTGATAATTTGTGCTTTTATCTTTAAGGCATGTGTATGTTTATGTCTGTATATATTTTTATGTTTTTTATTTGAGTTAACAGGAATTTTATCGGCACATGATTAGAAGGAAATTATATTTTACAGGCTGCTTGTAAGCCAGCCAATCCTAAGCAACAGTCTGTGCAGAATGATTGGATAGAGGGGGGTAAAGGAAAAAAAATGTTTAGTATTTAGATTTCATTTCTGCGCATTTCTTGCTCTGTAAGATATATATTTGCGAATTTTTAAACTATCTTGTGATATTTTCCTATAGACGGAAATAGAATAAAATTACAGGAAGATAGGGTTAATAACTTAATGGTTTCCTTAACTTATTTTTTTTAATCTTCTGTCTTGTACAATTGAACAGGGCTTCTGGTTTAGTAGTCATGGTTTAACACCACCCAGCAAATAAGTACCATGCAGTCACTTCCTCACACCCCCTTCACCTACAGGGGGACAGGGAGGAGAACTGGCAGTGGAGAGAAGGGGGAGGAAGCAAAAACTTGTGGGCTGAGATAAGAACAGTTTAATAATTTTTAAAAAATTAAAATATAATACTTTGATAGTAGTAATGAGAGAGAGAGAGAAAAAGGGAGAGATAGGGCATGTGCAATTAAATGCAGGAGGAGCAAATGTTGCACAATACGACTGCTCACTACCCACTGACCAAGGCCGAGCCCATCCCTGAGCAGTGATCAGCCCCTCCTGGCCAACTCCTCCCAGTTTCTACACTGGGCATGATGTTCTGTGGTGTGGAATATCCCTTTGGACAGTTTGCTCAGCTGTCCCAGCTGTGTTCCCCCTCTTCGCCAGATTCTTGTGCAGCTCCTCACTCTCAGAGCATGAGACACTGAGAAGTCCTTTATTATCAGTTCAAGCACTACTCAGCAACAACCAAACCATCAGTGTGTTATCAACACGATTCTCATCCTGCGTCCAAAACACTGCCCTGTACCAGGTACTAGGGAGAAAATGAACTATACTCCAGACAAAACCAAGACAGAAGTTTAGATCAGAAAACAATTCCAGACATGTGAAAGATTTCCACAGATTTGAATGGTCCTTGTACATCAGTGCTGGCAGAGGCTCACATGCAGTAGTAACTTATTTAAACTTCAAACAGTGTGGCAACCTAGTTATTGTTCATTTTTGATACAGTTTTAAATCTTACAGTTAACAGAGCATGCTTTTGTTTGCACGTGTGTGGATAATATTAAGAGCTGTCTATGATGGAGGAGTTAGAGATGTAGTCAAGAATGTCACATTTCTGATATTTGGGTAAATAATGAAATACTTATTTTAATAAAATGGTGTCTATAAAAAAACCGTTGGCTAGGTTTTATTTTCGAGAGTAAATGTCCATCCCTTTTGGGATCTGTACATCTGTACCAATAGTGTGACTTTAATTGCTTTGCTTTGAGGAGCATCAAATATGTACAATTCCAGTTTCTTTGGACCACTATTTTTAATTCCTTGGTAAGGTAGTTTGCATTTCTAATTTTGCTTCCCCTCGCTAAATGCCTCTCCATTATAAATGATGTACATCTGTTTAAGATACTGTTATTGGTATATAAGAGTTTTTGTGTAATTAGACTTGTCTTGCTACCTTAGAACAAAACTCCCTCATACCCTAATGCTGCAGTGTCTGGAACACTGTACAGCAGCGTGGCACGGCTGGAGTGACTCAGGGGTAGGCTGGGATGTAAATTCAGAGCATGTGAGTTCCTCTGCATTCCCCATGTCCTTGCCTCTTCCCCAGGGTGAGCACAAAGTGGAAAAGGCCTGTTTTCATGGAAGGATAAGGTACCTGACTGTCAAAAAGAGCCCTGTGAGCAGTCTTACACAGACTGTGAGTTTAGACTCCTGTTTGTGGCAGTGTGTCTGTCTCCTCCCTGCTCCCAGGCTGAGGCGCCCATGCTGTGCCTAAGACTAAGCGCAAGGTGCTTCTGCCCAATTCTCTCCCTGTGCTGGTGTGACTTCCTGGCCTCAAACACGTGGCTTCACCTTTCTGGGTTTGCTGCTGAAAGGAAGAATAGTGTAATTTACTTACTATGGCCCTTAGCAATTTCTGATAAAAAATTAAAAATGAGTTTACCATCTGAACTTGTTGACGCATTTCAGGTGGTTGTAGCAAATCCAGGTACAGTTGCTGTGCAGAAGGAGACCAAGAAACAACACAGCATAAGAAGAAAAATAAAAATTTCAAGAGTTTTATGGAAGTAAATATTAATGCTACTAAAAAAACACCCAAAAACCCCCCCAAAAAAAACTGAGAAGGGATGCTGTAAGGTCATTTCAACATTATTGATTCAGCTTTTATATGCAGTCTAGAGCACACAATTTTGGTTTATCTAAATTACATATAACATAAAGACAGCATATGAATGTATTTTAAACCTTTTTTTTTTATTCTAGAAAAATCCTGTATTTGTTTTGCAGCACTCTCAAATACTTGGCTGGTAAAAAAAAATCTAGAGTGTTCTTAAAAGAAATCAGACACAAAAAGTTGGACTTAAAACTTCGTGTTTTTCTATGGTTCTATGGTAAAGATGCATTTTAGTAACACTGAGAATTATTTTTATTGAAACAGGAACAAACTACATAAGTAATTACATGTTTCATTATATAAAGTTTTAAATTTAAGAATATAGTTTGGAAGTAATTTAATCTAGAATTCAGTGCAGAAATGGCCAAATCATATACTTTATTGAATGACCAAGTGTCAGACCTTTAAGAAGACAAATGGCACTTGGAATCTGCCTAATTCTCAGAAGGATTATTATATTCAAAATAGAACAGCAGCTTTTCTCAAACTTAATGCAGTCTTTATCAATTTTAGCACGCCAATTCTTCTTTGTACTCCTCCATCCCCTACTGGGCGTTTGGTGACCTTGATGGGAATCTTCCAGAAACTTCTTCTTGTCAGTTATGCAAACACAGAGGTTCTCGCTGAGTTGGAAGATTATTTATTAAAAAGCATCAGCATGGCTGCAGGATTTTAGTCTTTGCCTTTCGTTTCACGTTAAGGGTGCTATAAACTGGCAGACCTAAAGATGTGTTTTGTCATCATGAATCCTTCCCATCTAATTTTCTGTGAATTTACAGCTGCAGTTTAAAAAATACTCAAGATTTAATTGCTGTTTTGCAGGAAGCTAGAATGCCCTTTTAATCACACATCATGATTTTTTTAAAACATTCATTTTAAATGCAGCATTCTTTTAAATGCTCCTTGTTGCAACACTGCTCTTACAGATGTACATCCTCCTGTGGTGAGCACTTTTGTTCTTAGAAGATTTGTGCTTTCCCTTTGTGGGTTTCATATAACAATTAAAGATTTGCAAAAAAATTAGAAATTCCTCAGAAGTCTGTATCTGGTGAATCTCATTAGCCAAACTAAATTTCCAGACCAAAATAAAAAGTGAATTCCATCTCAGGAGGCAGAGATGGACTCATTTGGTGGTAGAGTGGCCAAGGTTTTGTGCAGGAAGCTGCAGTGCACTCAGCTACCTGTCCTTACCCTGCTGCTTCTGCCTTAACGCAGCCATCAGCTGGCGTGTCCTTACATCAATGAATGTGTAGTTTCATGATTCCAGGAAGGGACCTTTTTGTGAGGAAAGATGTTTGAGCATCACCCTTTAATTGAATTACTACTCATTTTCCCTTCTTAAATTCAAAAACAGAAATAACCTTTCTCTTGTACTTCCTCTCTGTTTAAATACAGAATGCTGTAGTGAACTTAGCTGTCATTCATATTTGCTTATTTTCATCACCTGGTCCACCCAGCACAGTCACTTGCCAAGGAGAAGGGCATCAATTAAGGAGACAAACATGCATTAGGTGTCCTTATTAAAAAAATTTAAAAATCTAATCTTTCCTGTAACTAAAGGGAAAGGTGGTATAAAGAAGCACGGTGAGAACTGAGGTAATGCCAGGATCTCAGCGATTTAAACAGAGCTGCAGGACTCATGCTGAAATCATTGCTGACTTTTACACAAACATTTAAGTAGGTGTAGTGGATGGATGCTGCCCAGATGCCAGGCACCCACCGAAGCCACTCACTCTCTTCTGCAGCTGGACAGAGGAGAGAAAATACAATGAAGGGTTCATGAGTTGAGACAAGGACCATGAGAGAAATTGCTTGTCAAACACCATCAAGGGCAAAACAGGCTCAAGTTAGAGACATAAAGTGAATTTATTGGTAATAAAATCAGAGCAAGACAATGAGAAATAGAACAAGCCCTTATAAATGCCTTCCCCCCACCCCTCCCTCCTTCCAGCTGCACCCCCTACCCCAGCAGTGCAAGGGGACAGGGGATGGGGGTTATGGTCAGTTCATCACCCGTGGCTTCTCCCACTGCTCCGGGAGAGGAGTCATTCCCCTGCTGCACCGTGGGGTGCCACGGGAGACAGTTCTCTGTGACCTCTGCAACGTGAGCTCCTCTCAGGAGCAGCAGCTCCCTGTGACCCGCCGCACCCTGAGTCCATCCCGTGGGGAACAGTGCTCCCCAAACTGCTGTGGTGTGGGTCACTGCTCCAGGGGCTGCAGCCCTTCAAGGACAGCTGCTCCAGCCCGGGAGCAGGGCCCCTCTCTCCATGGGTCTGCACAGGGTCACAGCCTCCTCCCAGGCATCCGCCTGCCCCGGCGTGGGGCTCCTCCAGGGCTGTGGGTGCATCCCTGCATCCCCATGGCTCTCCATGGGCTGTGGGACGCGGCTGCCTCACCACGGGCTGCACCACGGGCTGCAGGGGAACCTCAGCTACAGCCCCTCTGCTGCACTGACCTTGGTGTCTGCACGGCTGCTCCTCTCACGTTCTCACTCTGCTCTTCTCTGGCTGTAGTTACAACTGCACAACCACCTATTTTATCTTCCTTATTAAAATTGTTACCACAGAGGGTAACAGCACCATTTCTAATCGGCCCAGCCTTGGCCAGCAGAACATCCATCTTTGGAGCCACCAAGGACTGGCTCTGCCAGACGAGTTGGAAGCTTCTGGCAGCTTCTCATGGAAGCCACCTTTGTAGCCCTCCCCACTACCAAAAACCAGGGCATGCCAAACCAGTACAACTGGTTTTGTACATATTTAATATGTGTGCAGAATATACTGTGCTTCTGCGAACGCAGATCCAACTCAAAAGCTAAAATAATTGTTGAAACCAGAATAATAGCATGTTAAAGAGCTTGTATCATTCTGCATTAGAGTTGAGCAGTGACCTGATGGGTCTGTAGTCACTATAGAAAATCTATTTCTCTCTGAAATGTTCTGGGCAGGAAACAGAACTCCAAACCTTAGCCTGAGACCTGCTTTATAGTGAAAATGGCTACAGCCTCAGGTTGATGTGTGTGATTCACCGTGATGAAAGGAGTAAATTTACACTTTACTCTGGTGCTGTCCTGTGTTTCAGAGTTGGCTGTGGAAGGTGGTCCTGGCAGTTGCTCACCTCCATGAGGTGCCTCTGTGCTAGCTGTTGGTCTCCTACTTCCCTGTCAGCAGAGCACTGGAAATGGAGGGTGCATTGGGCAGTATCATTCACAGGGGACTTGAGTTCCACCACTTGAGCCAACACAGTGCAGGCAGGGTCAAAACAATTCAGAGATTACTGTGGAGTGTAAAGTTCAGTGAACGGCTTCATACCTGCAGTGTGACTGCAAAAGACATACACACAACATAAATTGTGGTGGCTGCTTGCCCCTATCAGCCATACACGCCTCTATCCCTTTCTAAAAATGTATGGAGACATTTATGAAACTTCTTTCATGGGGAAAAGCCTTGTCTGATTGCTAAAACCAAGTGACTCACTGAGAATATCTATTGATACTACTGCATGTCTTATAACTCATGTTTTAAATACACCCCTTGAGAGGAGAACGCTTTCTGTTCTTTCATCAGGCTGACTTCGATGGTGCTGCAGAAGACGTAAAAAAATTAAAAACAAGACCAACTGATGAAGAACTGAAGGAACTATATGGATTCTACAAACAGGCTACTGTTGGAGATATTAATATTGGTATATACTTCACATTTACTCACATATCTTGATAAAATCAAGTTAATGTTATGTAAATCTGCATGATAACCAAAGTTATGCATTTATTTTGGCAGAATGTCCAGGAATGCTGGATTTGAAAGGCAAAGCCAAATGGGAGGCATGGAACCTGAAAAAAGGTGTTACACCAATTAAATTTACATCCTGTAGTCAAGTTTATAGGATGATGAATGAGGAAAGATAATGACTCCTACTTTCCTTTGCAGGTTTATCAAAGGAGGATGCCATGAATGCCTATATCTCTAAAGCAAGAGCAATGGTAGAAAAATATGGGATCTAGAATATTCANGCCCCTCTGCTGCACTGACCTTGGTGTCTGCACGGCTGCTCCTCTCACGTTCTCACTCTGCTCTTCTCTGGCTGTAGTTACAACTGCACAACCACCTATTTTATCTTCCTTATTAAAATTGTTACCACAGAGGGTAACAGCACCATTTCTAATCGGCCCAGCCTTGGCCAGCAGAACATCCATCTTTGGAGCCACCAAGGACTGGCTCTGCCAGACGAGTTGGAAGCTTCTGGCAGCTTCTCATGGAAGCCACCTTTGTAGCCCTCCCCACTACCAAAAACCAGGGCATGCCAAACCAGTACAACTGGTTTTGTACATATTTAATATGTGTGCAGAATATACTGTGCTTCTGCGAACGCAGATCCAACTCAAAAGCTAAAATAATTGTTGAAACCAGAATAATAGCATGTTAAAGAGCTTGTATCATTCTGCATTAGAGTTGAGCAGTGACCTGATGGGTCTGTAGTCACTATAGAAAATCTATTTCTCTCTGAAATGTTCTGGGCAGGAAACAGAACTCCAAACCTTAGCCTGAGACCTGCTTTATAGTGAAAATGGCTACAGCCTCAGGTTGATGTGTGTGATTCACCGTGATGAAAGGAGTAAATTTACACTTTACTCTGGTGCTGTCCTGTGTTTCAGAGTTGGCTGTGGAAGGTGGTCCTGGCAGTTGCTCACCTCCATGAGGTGCCTCTGTGCTAGCTGTTGGTCTCCTACTTCCCTGTCAGCAGAGCACTGGAAATGGAGGGTGCATTGGGCAGTATCATTCACAGGGGACTTGAGTTCCACCACTTGAGCCAACACAGTGCAGGCAGGGTCAAAACAATTCAGAGATTACTGTGGAGTGTAAAGTTCAGTGAACGGCTTCATACCTGCAGTGTGACTGCAAAAGACATACACACAACATAAATTGTGGTGGCTGCTTGCCCCTATCAGCCATACACGCCTCTATCCCTTTCTAAAAATGTATGGAGACATTTATGAAACTTCTTTCATGGGGAAAAGCCTTGTCTGATTGCTAAAACCAAGTGACTCACTGAGAATATCTATTGATACTACTGCATGTCTTATAACTCATGTTTTAAATACACCCCTTGAGAGGAGAACGCTTTCTGTTCTTTCATCAGGCTGACTTCGATGGTGCTGCAGAAGACGTAAAAAAATTAAAAACAAGACCAACTGATGAAGAACTGAAGGAACTATATGGATTCTACAAACAGGCTACTGTTGGAGATATTAATATTGGTATATACTTCACATTTACTCACATATCTTGATAAAATCAAGTTAATGTTATGTAAATCTGCATGATAACCAAAGTTATGCATTTATTTTGGCAGAATGTCCAGGAATGCTGGATTTGAAAGGCAAAGCCAAATGGGAGGCATGGAACCTGAAAAAAGGTGTTACACCAATTAAATTTACATCCTGTAGTCAAGTTTATAGGATGATGAATGAGGAAAGATAATGACTCCTACTTTCCTTTGCAGGTTTATCAAAGGAGGATGCCATGAATGCCTATATCTCTAAAGCAAGAGCAATGGTAGAAAAATATGGGATCTAGAATATTCAAAATAATTCCCAGTAATAATTAACTCTTCAGTAGTTAATGAACTAACTGTTGAGAAAAATGCAATACTAACTCCTTATTCTGTAGTCTGATACTAATATCTTTTAAGCATAAGCTGTTTGATTGTAAAGGGTATTTACATATATAATCTATTTTTAGCATGTATATTAATCTAAATAAATTTGAACTGAGTAAAATAAACTTTCTGTGAGAATTGTGTTTTTTTGTGGGTATTAAATTATATTTAGCATTTTGACAGGAGCAGACAAACAGAGAAGCTCTAACAGTAAAATAACAGACATAATTTTTTTGCAAACAAGGTTATGGAATAAAGTGAAGAGCTTGTACACGTGCAAGAGAAGAAGGAAAATAAGAAACCTTTTTTAAGACCTGAAGCCAATGTTTGTTTTCAAAAAAATCAGGAAAATTCTCCCATATAAGGGATGACAGAGGAGAAACAGTAAGTTTTAGACATAACTGCATGCAATGTAGAGAAAGAAGTGACTTATTACAAATTGCTGTGGAATAACCTTACACATTCTGCTATTAAAATTGAGGGAAATACTCATGGACCAGCATTTTCTATGCATCTTGTGATGTGTTTTATCAATAAACTTTCATTAGATGGTTTTAGCAGATAAAAGTGATCTCCAGGAAACTCATAAAAAGAAGTATCTCCACTTGTTAGTTCTTGCCAACCTAAAGAAAGATATTTAAAGTGTCAGAGAAATGTCAACTATTGTGATCATTTTGAATAACTATTTCAAGGTTGTTATTGAATAATTATTTTAAATCCCATATCAACTTTTTGTTTCATACATTGAAACAGCTCTGTTGATTTGTTTCCTTTAAGAAGGGGAGAGTCTAGAAAACTAATTAATGGGTGCAATGCAACAAGAAAATGTGTAAGTATAAGGGGAAAACCATTTAAGGAAAGTACCTTGTACATCAAATATTTTATCATCAGACCCACAAAAGCAGGTAATATCACAGGAGAAGGGGATATTCATTTCTGCCTTCTCAAATCTGTGAACATAAAAAGTAGTCACAAAACATTCCATAAGATACCTATATTTGGAATTTGCTTCCACAAATACAAAAAAGGTTTTTTGTTCTTCTCCAAAACTTAACAAATTTCAGGAATTAGATTATACAGGACATCAGGAGAAGAAAATACTGCATCTTAAAGTTTCTTAGCACCTTACCCTACTGCATTTAGATCTATAATTGTAAAGAAAGAATGACCCAGTAGTTAGGGGGAAAAAAATAGCTTCAACTTGCAATAAAAATTCTCACCTACAATAAATAATGATGTTACCTACTTATATACAAGTTCTAACATTTCCTAAGACCAAAATGGTCCCACATCCAAGAATGTCCTTGTTTTGGCCAAGATAAGAAGCCTTAACCACTCAGCTACATAAGCTGTTGTGTAATACCCAGTGGGGACAGCAGTTAGGACACAGGAAGCTGGTTGCTGTCTGGGTGCCCAGAACACAGGGATTCTTTTCTTCTGGTTAGGCTAGAGGACCTTGGATCTGGAGGCTGAATGCAGTGTTCCTGAAGCATGATAAGCTGAGATTGTTAACCTCAGAAAACAATAAAAGACATGAGAATATTCCCTTTTAGTAGCTACTAATTTTGGATCCTAGGTAGAACTATAATTCTGCCGTGACAGGTTCACAACTGCAGTAACAGTTGTGGTTGCTGCAGTACACAGTGTTTCATCTAGGGCTTAAATACTAGAAAACAGATAGAAAAGCACACAAAGAAAAGAAACTGTTTATTGTTACTTATTCTTTTTATAACAGAAATGAGAGCAAGTTACTAAGAAAGAAAAAAGAAAACCTAACATGATCAGACAGAAGTAAAAATATAAAACACAAATACAAAAGTAATACAAAGTTGTAAAACTTACGAAAACGTCTGAAAAACTCTAGCATCCTCTCTGGAGGTACGTGCCAGATCTTTCCTAAGGTCTTCATTATCCGGAAGCTCAAAACTTCCTGCTACCATCCCCATACATGCAAGAAACGCATTGTCTTCATCAGGTAGGGGTATGCTTTTGAGGGCAAGATGTCCTGCAGACTGTCAAAACAAAACAGATCAGGTGTTGTATATAATATACTTTAAATGTTATTTTCATTAAAATTATTTTAGTAAAAAGTACAATAATTTTCCATCTCCAGAATATGGTGGCTGATTCATTTAACATTCACAGAGAACACTTCATGGAGAGGGTCAGTGGACTGTGCTTACTGAAATTACAAATTATGAGTGAGCCAAGTACTCCTTAGTTCTGAAATCTATACAAATAACTTAATATTATTTTGTTCAAGCTTGACTCTTACTATTGAAAAACAACTAATAAAATGATCTAAGAGAAAGAAAAACCTAGCACTGGACATAAATCTGGCTAATGTAGGACCAAAGAGACCAACTGGTTATGGAAATTTGCAAGAATAACAATTGCTTCCATGAATCACTAGCTCATACTCAGGACTGCTAAGAAGCCTTAGAAACTGAAGAACAGAAATAGCAAATGCTGACTGAGGACGGGACTGGAAAAATGCCACTTCACTACTGTTTTTCTGAGAAAGAGTAGCAGAATTAGCAGAACCTGAGAAAAAAAATTATTAAAAATCCTACAAAGAATGAGAAGAGAGAAAAAAAATAAATGTATTGAGGGTTGATGCAGCAGGGTTATGAAAGACTATAACAAGACAGTTATTTCACACATTACATAGTAAGGAGTACCACTTAGTATTTTGGATTGATTACTTTTGAGTTTTAAGCCAATAGCCATACTAAATAACAGAATAATAAAAGAAGTTTCATTTAAAGGATTAGTTAGTTTAAGCATTAATTAGTTCAAGCATTAGTTTAAGAAGATTGTTCTCCCAAGACTAAGGTTAGCAGCAGTGAATATTATGTATCCTGCATCTACCTCAGAACACTTTTCAACCCATAGATTCTGAAGACAGGCTGATTTAATATTAAAAGTACTCTGCATTGTCATTCGACACACAAACACACACACACACACACACGCACACACACACTCACTCACTTGGGTGAGAAGGCATGAACTGTTTATTAAAAGATCTGACTCCACTTTTATAGTATTCTACAAAGGCCAGGGACTGGGGGAGAAGGTGGACACCTCTCCCCCATCCCATTGGTCAAGACAACTGTCCATCAGCTGTCCATATCTCTAATACAAAGAATGTAAACTACTAAGATTTAAGGGAAACCTTGCTTTTATTTTTAACGCTCATGCGTGAGAAATAACTATGAAACTGTGAGAGACAAAGGGAAGGCTGAAAAATCAGGGTGACACTGCATAGCATACTGTAAAATATTATTTTTACTCTTAGTAGCTAATTTATGGTTCTGTTTCATAATGTTGATGATTCTGTAGCTTACATTTGGGGCATGTGCTGCTGACATGAAAAGATGGACTGGCTCCAGTCCGTACTTTTCTTTCAAATGAAGTGCAACGGCTAAACTCATGTAAGTTCCAAGACTGCAGCAAAAGAAGAAATAAAAGCAAAGTAAGTAAAAACATACATAAAACCTGGAAAATATAATTTTAATTTCAGTGCTAACTGGCTATCCTGAACAGTTGCTGAAACCATATGTGACATGCAGATTATAATGATATTACTTAATTGACATGAAGTATATTCTGACACAGTCTAATTTTGCAAATAAGACCTTTTCATAGTCTCTTTCTTTTAATAAAGTCTCCTTAATTTTCAGTAAGAACAGTTACTTTGAATACTTGAGACTCAGCAATCTTTAAAATCTGTGTTCCATGAATGGTTCACCCCCTGCATTCACATAGATCAAGCACTGACACAAATACCAACAATAAATGCAATTGGATTAGAAACACCTGTTCAGATGTTGTGCCTGAAGGTGTAAATAAATAAATAACCAGAGCCTTTGAGAGCAACTGAATGTTTTAGGATGACTTGACAGAAGATCTTTGCAGAAGCATATTTTTCCTAAAGGTTTTGCAAATAAAAACAAGTAACTCTCTACTCCTAGCGCTCAGAAATACAAGCTCCTTCACCAGGGTATCTAAAAATGTGTATCTTTTTACCTGTGAGCAAAAAATGCGAATGGTTTTTCTTTCAATTCTTTTAACAAAACACTTGTAACTTCATTAACTGCGCTTGTCATGTCTTTTGCAAAAGGGTCCTCAAAACGACTTTCTCTTCCAGGAAGCCTTATACAGAACACTGCCGAAGAAGTGAAGGAAGGGAAGGAAAAGAATTATAGTTGTTTCAAAAAGATACAGTAAAATATTTTTAGTTACATTTTCTGCAGAATATACATAGTATTTGAATTAATCCTTCTTACAGTTGATACTGTGCACTTGCTTGCTATTGCTGCTACTGTGATTTAATCCTGCAAGAGATTAGGTTTCCACTCTTCCTTTAGTCTCAAATGTTGCCCCTCCAGCTGATTTGATTGATAAATGCCTTGGGTCAGAATGCACAAGATCCTGATTTCAGCTGAGGTTTGAAAGCAATTTTATAGTTATAAGTTTTAATAACAACCACAAATTCATTAATTTCAATAATAGTAAGTTTGAGGGTTGTGTAAAATATGTCCTTTCAAGGACAGTATTATTAAGTGGAACTATATTAGATTTGTGCAATCCCTGTTTTCTTCTTTGTCAGTTCTTCAGTACTGCACATTGGAAAATGTGGAATCATAGTGCAAATAGGTGGACATTTATATTCATAGAGAAGGAAATTTTACATGCTTTTACCATTTTCCTTTCCATATTGAGGATTTTCCTCTCACTGTTTAGTGAAAGTAAGGAATGAATAGATCAGGGAAAAAAAGTTGATTTTTTCAAATCTGGACATCATGCATACTGCCAGTTAGGTAGAAGTAATGGGTCAGACCCAAAGTATTTTAGAAGAGCTAGAATAAACCACAACCTAGAGCCATGCCTATCTAATACCAGTACAGAAAAGTTTGCATCTTCTATACTTTCTGCAGAAATCATCTCTGAAAGAACATGCTGTGCCCTGACTTTATTCATCTCCATCTGCACTTGGTCCTAGGCCATTTCCTTAGTAATTTTCTTGGAAGTAGTTCCAGTGGACAAAAACTTTTTCTTACTTCTTTTTTGGCGTTTTTCCCCTTGTTTCAAGGAAAATTCAGTGTGCAACTGCTTACTGGAAATTTAGAAGAAGAAATGCTTACATGCATTTAGAAGACTGATGAAACTGCAATGGCAATGCTCATGAATGTGAAATTATTTTTTTCTTTGTGGAAGGTCTGGAAAATGGGCTTGATTCCTCTTCATATAGGTCAAGCAATGGATCTTTTTAGTCCTGATATATTTTCTGAGCAATGAGCATTACTTCATAGTGTTACTAAATGTCATTTCACTGTTACAAAATTCATAGATTGAATTTCAGTTTTGGTACAAGAAGTGCAAACACTGGATAAGAGATACTCTGCAGCCTCTCAAAACTAAAAATAGGCCTCATATCTTCACTGTTAACCTTGCTGGAGATTGGCTTATCAACAGTATGCAGTGTATTCTGTTTCTGAATCATAGCGATAGTTTGTGAAGCAGTCAAGCATACTATCCTCTTGTGAAATGTAGCTCTGAGGATATAATTTTTTCACTCAATCTAATATAATTTGATTTGAGGTGGTACAGAAAATGTACCCTAGTGGAAATGCTAGTTCCTAATGAATGCTTCTTCTTTCCTTGCTGGAGAATACACATCAGATAAAGACTGTGGTGCTCTCAAGACTATTGTATTCCATTTTTAAAATTTTGGCTATTGTGTATTTCAGAATTGCTTAACTTCTATTATAACTACAAAAGTGACTAACCTTCAATTGAGTCGTTGAAGAGTTTGCCCCAGTGAGCAATTTGTGAAGTTCCACCTCCAGCCCACGGAAAGCAAATCAGTCTACAAAGAGCACCTGGCTTTTTTTGTACACAAGCAACCAGCTTTTCCATTTCTTAAAAACAAACAAACAGAAACAAAAAAACAAAACCACCAAGAAAATAACATATTCTAGAACAAGACTCTTCAGGTTTAGGAAAATTAGAGTGAATTAAGTCTAAATTGAAGCAACAGGGTGCAATAGTCTCTGTCATCAAAACTGCTTGCGCTACAACAAGTATCTGCTAGATATGAGATAATCTTCCTACAACACTGTAAACCAGTTCTGCTTTTATAAATGATGATAGAGTAGTATTGGGCAATATCCTTTGTTAATAATTGGCTCAGTCACGGACCACAACAAACACTATAATACAACTCTCCCTGAAACAAAGAACCTGCAGAGTCTGTCTTATTGGTTTGAAAGATACATTCAGCCAATCTAATTTTCATTCACGTTNATTTGTGTTACAATTCAAAAAAAAAAAAAAAAAAAAAAAAAAGGCCCCAAACAAGAACTATTACATAAATAAATAATCCTTGGTGTACATTCAGTTGAATCTTGATTTGAAATCTAAGCATATCTGGTTATGGAAATATCTTTCATTTTTCTCATTTTTTACATGACAGCAATTTAAAAGAATCAATTACTATTTCCAAACTGTCTTTATATTTTTATCTACTTCCCCCTATTGGCCTTATACCTAAGATCTAACTTAGACCCTATTACAGCAAAGAAAGGATACATAAGAATTCTTCTGCAGAATCAAGATTTTCCTAGATTGTACACTTTTCAAGAGAAACAAGCTTTTATTTTATTCCCTATAATTTTTAAGTTAGATGCGTGATCTGATGAACTAATGCCAGAAAAATCCACTTTAGAGTGTTCACAATCAAAAAGAAGGTTTCTTTCTTGAACTATTGGCAAAGAAATGGCTCAGTCAGTGGAAAAAACAAAACAAAACAAAAAAAAACACCCTGAATTTTAAGAAAGTATTTCCTGGCTTTTTTCTCTTCACATTTAGAATAAGCTGAAAAAAAATTCTAGTTTGATAGAGAGCTGTATAAAAGATTAAAAGAGCCATCATTTAAATCACAGGATAACTTAGGCTGAAGGAGACTTTGAGAGATCATATACTTCAATTCTTCTCTCATTAGGTGTTGAATATCTCCAAAGATGGAGACTCCACAACCTCCCTCGGTAACCACGTTCCAGTGTTCAATCATGGCTCATAGGGAGGATACTTTTCTTTCTGTCTCTATGCTTGTTGTCCCTTGTGTCCACAAGTCTTCTGTCTTTTTGCTGAGTACATCCACAACGAGTCTGGCTCTGTCCATCCTCTGCACATCCTTCTATTAGGTGAAGACATCTTCTTTAGGCACTCCCCTCTCAAGACAAAACCAATTATCTCAGACTCTGCTGTACACTGCCCACTCCAGTCAAGATCGCAGGGGACTGTGCCACACTCACTTCAATATTTCAACATCCTTCTAATACAGCAGAATTAAAAATGGATGCAGATATGGTACACCAAAGACATTTTGAGTTATTTTTCAAACATGTTTTTGAGACAGGCCTTCAGGGCATGATGAACTTTTTGTGTGGTCTTTATTTATTGTCATGGCATCACCTTATAGTAGGTGGACAAGTATTAATTGAAAAGCACAACTAAAAACAAAAGCAACAACAAAACTGCTTTTGCACTGACCAGCTGCTAGGACAAATGGACCAACAGCCCCACCCTGCAGGGAACAGAAAGCCAAAGATAAAGAAACATCAAGTGCTTGCAGCACAGGGCTGCAAGATATTTCCCCGAGGAAAATATACTCTATAGCACACAATCTAAAAATCCGTGGACCAAGTCTTTGTGAACTGCAGGAGCGTGGTATTCTCCAGTAGGGCAGTCCAGGACCGAAAAGGCCTCTGAGGTATCCAGGCACTTGCAAACCCTACACAGTAGACCTGTCTCATTTGTGCATACATGAGTGAACCTCTTGTCTGCAGATTCTGTAAGCCAGGGAAAAAGCAACCTTTTCCCCAGGTGGCAAGTAGATCCAAGTCTACTCACAAAATCTAGATTTCAGGTAGTCCATTCATCTCCCAACAATAAGCACAGAAGTGGAATAGTGAGCCTGGGAGTCAAATGATCCACTTCATGGTAGGTATGGAGCCTGTTGGCAAAGCTGCTGGATTGCTCAAAGCTAGACATGTATCTGAGACACCTGGCTGGGAACATGGGAACTTGTACAGGTCAGGGCATTAATACTTGGTGTCTGCAAGCCTGAAACAACAGAGCTGTCAGGCTGTAGGACAGTTAGGCAATGTAATCCTCTACTGATTTTATCTTCACAAGAGAAATGCAGTTTGTGTAACTGATAGTCTTGGTATCCTAAACATTGTGACACAGTTGAAATTTTTCGTTTCTGCATTGTATCAATACCTTACACATTACTGTATCACACATTTGGTTACTTTCATTATTCAATTAACCCTTTAAAAGGTTTAAAAAAAAAAAAAAAAAAGTTTTCCAGGGCAGGCAGTTAGGCTTTCTGGAAAATTACAGGTTTATGAAAAGGGGTGTCCAATTAGAGAGAAAACACACCTGTTACATGCATTGTAATATTTATTACAGGTTTTTGAGATTTATGGATTTATATCCCTAAAGGTTTTCTTACTCAGCAAAAAGAAGTGGTGTGATCTTCCATTTAAGAGACAGCAAAATGCATAAAGCATAGGGGAAAAAATGTGGGAAGCTGTATTTCAGTAGCTCCTGAGTTCAGGAAAATACTGGGTTTTGCTTCTTGAAAAATAAAAACTTAAGGCGATCCTTTGTCATTATACCTAGATGCTATTAATGGAAAAAAGTATGGAGTATACCCATCTTATTAGTCATATTTTTCCCAGTAACATATCTCTCATGACTACATTTTTAGCAGACTACATTCAAAATCAGTTAATGTCATTGCTAACATCTAAAAGCTGTTGATGAAAAAAAATTACGCGTCATTACCAACTGCAGTCATGTCCTCCAGAAGGCCTTTTATCCATCCCTGTTCTTAGTCTTGGAAAAAAAAAAAATCTAGGACATCATTACAGAGAAACCTTTTTGTGTGACACTTGCATCTGACAAGCTCAAAGTATCCCTAATACAAAATTATTGAAATAAATATTAAAGTCACACAACATGCATTCTAGCTTTACTATTTGGACCTTCCAGGGTGTTGAAACTGCCAAATACACAGACCATGGGGATGCTTCAAAAACAAACACAACAAGGGAGCAGTATAATCTCCCCTCCTTTCCTACTGCTGCTGCTGTCAGCCTAGTTTTGCTATGGTACAACCACATAACCTTTGTTCAGATGTTTGAGGAAATCATTCAACTGAGGGAAAAAGCTCTAAAGGAGTCCACAGAGTTGAGTCTTGAAAGATAAGAGACAAAACTGGAGATAAAGGCCCCAAAGATGGCACTAAGCAAGTAGCTCAACAATCAAGAGGAAAGACATCAATGTGGAAAGATAATTACCATCTCAAGGGAAAAATTAGTTGGGATTGCAACCTCCTGTTTAGTATCTTTATTGATAATCTGGATGAGGGGATTGAGTGTACCCTCAGTAAATTCACTGACAAGACCACACTGGGTGGGAGGGCTGATGTGCCTCATCAGAGCTCATCAGAGCCAGGTCAGGAAGGCTCTGCAGAGGCATCTGGACTGGGTGGATCAATGGTCCAAGGCCAGTGGTATGAGATTCAACAAGACCAAGTGCTGAGTCTTGCCCTTTGGTCAAAACAACCCCATGCAGCACTATCGGCTTCAGGAAGAGCTCAGTATATAAAGTGGAGGGAAGAAGGTGGAATGGGGGGATGTTTTAAATGATGGTGTTTGTCTTCCCAAGTAGTTATTACACGTGACAGAGCTCTACTTTCCTGGGGATGGCTGAACACCAGCCCATGGGAAATGGCAAATGAATTCCTCGTTTTGATTTGCTTTTCTGTGCGGCTTTTACTTTCCCTACCCAAGAGATATCTAACTTTTACTCATCTGATCCTCTCCCTGATCCCACTGGTGAGTGAGTGAGCGGTTGTTGCATGGGGCTTGGTTGCTGGCTGAAGTTAAATCACAAGGGTAGGTTAAGGGAAGTTATTTTGGCAGCAGAGAGTAACAAAGAAGCAAACAGAAAGTGCCACTGCTGCAGGCGCAAAGAGGAAAGAAGTCATGCAGCTTGGTGACATTTTGTTCTGAGTATGGCAGATTATATCATAGATTTTTTTAAAACATTTTTTTTTATGACTCTGGGCTGAGCCATACCTCTTCAACACACACCACCCAGGTACATATGCAGGTGTCAGAGACCCCTTCAATGTGCCAAATAGCAGTACTGGCAGGTGCCTCTAAAAGTAGAGACCTCATTAACCATGGCAAGTAGGGCTGGGTGGACTGCACATGTCCTTCCCGGCACAAGTGGAGCTTCACCATGTGGTGAAATGTTTGCTCCAGAATGTGAAGATTGCTCCAAATGCCACCCAATCACTCTGGTTACTGCTTACTCTACTGCTGTGGAGCTGCAAGTCACACCCCACAAGCATTTCTTCCATGTAACATTTTAACAGGTGGCACAGAAACCCACCAGCCCAGACCTGCTCCACAGAAACACCCTCACAGATTCCTGAGCTATTGCCCACCCACAAAGCAGTTGGGCCACTTACCCTGGGTGAGGAGACCCCTGGGCCAGCCAGGGTTCGCATCTGGTCTCAATCCTGCTAAGGACACCCCTGGAGTTAAGAGCACAGCCCATGAGGGACAGCAGCTGTGAGGAGCCCCTGCCTCTAGTGCAGCCCCAGCCGCACTTTCCCCCCATGTCACAGATCCTGAATTCTAAGGATCACTGAAATCCAACTGACCCTATGTATCCCAAGGACATCCCAAGAATCACACAATGGGCCTGAGAGCATCTTCCAAATGCTTCTTGAATTCTAGCAGGCTTGGAGCTGTGACCAATTTTCTGGGGAATCTGCTCCAGTGCCAAACCACCCCCTGGAGGAAAAACCTTTTCCTAATATCCAGTCTAAACCTCTCCTGACACAACCTCAGGCCACTGCCTTGTTTCCAGTCACTGGTCATCACAGAGAAGAGACCAGTGCCTGCTCTTCCCCTTTCCCTCACTATGAAGTTTTACTGCAATGAGGTCTTCCCTCGGTCTCCTTCAGGCTGCACAGACCAAGTGACCTCAGCAGCTCCTCATGTGGCTTCCCCTCTAGGCCCTTCACCGTTTTCATCTGTCTCCTTTGGAAGCTGTCTAATAGCCTTAAGTCTTTTTTTATACTGTGGCACCCCAAACTGCCCCCAGCACTCGAGCTGAGGCCGCCCCAGCGCAGAGCAGAGCGGGACAATCCCCTCCCTTGCCCGGCAGGCGGTGCTGCGCCTGATACATCCCTGATGCACTGCTGATACATATTCATCTTTTCCATCGACTGGGAACCCCAGGTGGATGGGAACGAGCTCTCCAGCCCTCTCATTCCCCAGCGTGTACGTACGTCCTCAGCTTCCCTCTCCCAGGCGCAGAATCCGGCACTTGCCCTTATTAAACTTCACACAGTTGGTGCCTTGTCCAGCCCTTCGATTGGCCCAGGTCTCTCTGCGGGGTCCATCTGCCTTCTAGGGAGTCAACACCTCCACCCCGCCGCAAGCAGCCTTTTAACTCCCGCGCCGGCCCCGGGGGCAGGGGGCAGCCGGGCCGCTCCCCCCGCCCCGCCACCGCCC
>WBMY01018192.1:18245-104051 GCA_013397315.1 Donacobius atricapilla | reverse complement strand
GGCGGGTGTCCCAGGACTGGCTGGCTGCTCCCCGGGGGAGAAAGCGATCGAGCGGGTTAATCGCGACATGCTGGGGAAAGAGCAACTGGCCATCGTTTCCCCCTGTTGTGTGTGTGTGCCTCTCGTGGCTGCCAGCCAACAAGAGACCCTCAGTTCACGCTTTGTCGGGGAACAATCCTGGTGTCTGTCTTTTACCGTGTAAACGGCAGGAGGCCGGAGCAGGGGGGAGAGCAGTGGGGAGATTCGTCATCGAACGTGGGCTTGGTGAATAGTCTGTTGGGTTGTGCTGCAGGTCTGCAACATGGAAAAGCAAGTGCTTGGATCCTCGGAGGAGCGAACGTTTCAGTACCAAGAGACTCTGCCTTCCCTGCCAGTACCTCCGCTTGATGAATCTTTGAGTAAATATCTTGATGCAGGTAATGACTTCGTGTTGTAATGGCAGCGTGTCATGTGCTGTTGTAACCAGGCTAATCTGAAGATGTTTGCTAAGTGATTGTAGAGACAGCTTGTACTGTAATTGGGGCATGACATACGGACAAGCTTAGAATGCCGAAGGTCTTTTTCGTGCTCAAAACTGGAACTTAAGTGCCCAGCACAACTGGAGGAGAAGTTTCCATTTCATCCCAATTACCTTTCTTCAAGGGAATTTGGCATGTGGGAAGGTTAACCTTTTGGTTTGAGAGTGGGTTTTTTTTACCTTTCTTTTTCTTTTTTTCTTTTTCCTGAAAAAAACCCAAAAAACCCAAACAAAAAAACTTGTCTGGTGAAAGATACTTCCCTTACAAATTTTTTTGCGCAACTGCTTGTTTATAACTGTGTTTGCCCTGGATCTTTTAAAAAGACCAGTTATTTAAAACTTTTCTTACTTAATATTGGTGAGAAAGAACACTTATTAACTGTACAGTAAAAGGAAAAATCAGTGGTGAGCATTTTCACATAATTTAGCTTGGATACTTTCTGCCTTGACATGTTGACTAAGCCAAAGAACATCACAAGAAAGTTTTGAGAACAACATCAGTGTGTCTAGTTTTGTTTATAAAGAAGAAATGACTGGTTCATTATTATATATTGGGAATGGCAAAAATACATTATGGAGTATCTTGAGATTACTCTTCTCTATTTCTTCAATAATTTTCAGAACTCTGAGACATGGGGTTTTTTCTGGAACATGTACTTTGTATCTTACCGTCTTACAGGTATTACACAAATGCTAACACAGTAAGACTTGGACCTCTTTCCTTAGCAGAAGCATACTACACCAAATTTTCCCTTTTGCAAAGTAGAATTCCTGAAGTTTACTCTGAGTTCCCATTTATTCTGAGTACTGAAAATGACCTGCTTTGCTATTCCTTACATCATTTTTTTTGATGCAGAATGTTGAATTGCTGCATTCTGAGCAAAAATGTTGTGTGTGTATGTGTGCCTAAAATAATGCACTGTCTTTTTGCTGTAATTTAATGCTGTTAATTTGTAGATTAACTAAAGTTGTGCTGCAAGAGTAGAACCTGCAATAACAAAATTGCTGTTTAGTTTTGTAAACCTGTCTGTCTCTCTAGGTTAATAAATAACTCTCTCATGGAGTGAGAAAATCTGACAGTGAATTTGTTTGCTCTTGTTTTGTGATTCTGATCTGTCCTTATCACATGTCCCTTTCTTTTTCATGCTGAAGTTAGCTGCTGCTTAAGGATCCATGTACAAAATCGTTCTATATTTTTTATCACTGTTCCTCTTTAGTCTTACTGGTGGTGGAGAAAAGTTAGCCCAGCATTTGCCACAGTCTTCCCTGGTACAAATATATTAAAGTCAAAGTGTGCAGGGCACAGTTCTAGGCATATCTCTGTGAATTTCATTGCTTAGGCTTGTAATTTTAATTTGTAAATGTGAGTGAAGGAAAGGAAGTGTTTCAGAAGAACTATTCAGAACCTCCAAATGATTCTTCATAGAGGCTTTAAATTAGTCCAGGGAAACCTTCTTTCATTGGTTGGAGGAGGACTCCAGGCACTTGACATTAGTCAGGGCACCTGCTGGTAAAGCACTTGTCTGTTTAGAGCCAGCTAGCTAGAAAAGCTGGACAAAGAATGTGTCAGAATATGCCTTATTTAAGGCTTTACAGTGGCTACCTCTTCTTTAAGGAATAACCCTGTTTTGAAAGTAAGCCTTGAGCAGCAAAGGTGGCCATAGCCGTGTTACTCAGCCCTCCAGCCCAGAGGCTGAGTCAGAAACGCAGAGTCAACATGAAAGTATGAACTTAAACTTCCAGCTTCCCAGAGGGTTCCTTAACTATGCAGCTGAGGGTGTCTTTCATGGTATGCTGATCTTCTAATGAGAAAGACCTGTGGGCTGGAGAAATGCGGGAGAAGTTTCACTGAACTCTGGTTAGAAAGGGGCCAAGTTCTGCAGTTCTGCTCCTTAACAGTGCTGCTTCTGCATCTGGTTGAATAGTTTTTAAACGGAAAGAGGCCCTCTAGTCACAGAATCGTGTAGGTTGGGAAGAGTTCGTCTGGACCAAATTTGTCTTCAGAGCTGGTCCAACAACAGCATTTTGCTCAGGCCTTGCTTAGCCAGGTTTTGTTTACTTACAAAGGTGGAGACTCTGTTTCATTGTAACCTGTACTGGTGTTTGATCACCCTCATGATTCTGGGAGGGAGAAGAAAAACAACCAACAAATCGAAAAAACCAGCAATGACCAAGAAACCACAAAAAACTTCACATTTTCCGTGTCAGAAATTTTCTATATTCCACCTTTATTCCATTTTCTCTTGTCCTAATTCTTTGTATCTCTGAGAGGAACTATGCTTTATTTTCACCAGGACATTCCATTCAGTTGAAGAGGGCAGCAAGGTCTTCCCTTTGCATTCTCTTCGTAAGCTCAGCAAACACAGTTCTCAGCTTCATCTCATTGTGCATTCCAGTCCCCTTACAGTCTTAGTCACCCCTTTAATGGTTCTTCTAAATTAATGACAGGTCTTTTCTAGCCTAAATGATTCTATGAATTGAGACCGGAACCAAATAATTTTGCTTGTTTTTAGTTTTCTATGTGAATATTGCTCTGTAATGACTTTGTAACCTGAATAATAACAGAGGGTAATCATCCTCTCTTGCAATAGTATGTGATACTATTTTCATTTTCATCACTCAAAGCTGAGTGTTGGACTACCCTCCGTCAGGGAAGGCTTTCAACTTCAGGATGAAAACTGTGGTCTGCAAAAGGGTGAAGGTGAATGGCTCTTTTGCTGTTATTTCTTTTTTCATTTGTGTTTACAACTGATGGTGTGCAATTCAAGCTGCGTCTAGATGAGGTCTAGATGTGGTAGGCACTGCCTGAATGTCCATCGTTGTTCATCTGTGGTGCAGTTATAAGAAGAATGCTGGTACATTTCCAGTTGTGATGGTGTTGTAGTGGAATTTTTGGAGGTCCTGATGCAATTTAAACACAAGCATTATATGGTAATACTTGAAAGTAGATGTTCTGTCTGTTGCCTAAGGTTGTCTGGATGTGTTCAAACACCACATTTATGGGTAATGTTTGGCCCTCACTTTCCATGTTTGTCCTGTGGAATAGAAAAAATATCACTAGGATTTGCATTATAGTTGTGGAGTACCATAAGGAGACCAGGAGGTATCTGAAAATGGATCCTTATCTTTCACCTTAGGACGGGTAGCACAAAATACTGAAATGCATTATGTAATTAGGATTAAAATTGAATTATTTTGAAGAGGAGTGAGGATGACTTACCCTTGATAGAAGAGGATCAGCACTGAATAGATTGGACATGAAAAACTACATTGGTCCTGTTGGGATGTGAGTGCTGAGGGAGCTGGTCTTTGTCTTTGGGAGGCCTGTTCTGATAATCTTTGAAAGATCATGATTACTAGTGAAGGCTCCTGAGGAAAGGAGGAAAGCAGATGTTACTGTTGTCTTCAGGAAAGACAAGAAAGATGATTTGGGTAACTACAGGCTGATCAATCTTGCTTTAATTCCTGGGAATCCCTGGCAAATAATCATGAAAACCATTTCTGAGCATATGAAGGCCAAGAAAGTGATTGGGAATGGGCAGCATGGGTTTCTGAAGAGGAAATTTTGCTTGACCAACATAGTAGCCTTTTATGATGAGGTAACTGTCTCGTTGGATGAAGGGAGAAGAGTGGGTGTTGTTTATATTGACTTTAGCAAGGCTTCTGGCCCATCAAAAGCTTTTTTAAAAAATCTTCGTAGGTGAACTAATAAAATATGGACTAGGTAGAGGACAGTCAGGCTGGAAACTGTATCATCTGCTGAACTCGAAGGTTTGCAGTCAGCAATACATATGCCAGCTGTAGGCCAGTCTCTGATGGTGTACACCAAGGGTCCATTCATTTTTAATATCTTCATTAGTTTAGATGGGACATGCATGATGGGACAGAGTGTACTCTGAGTTTGGAAGCTTCCAAAGCTGGAAGTTGTAGGTGATACACCAGATGGTTGTTATGCCATCAGAGGGAGCTTGGTAGGCTGGAGGAACAGGCTAGCAGGAGCCTCATGAAGCTCAACAAACCTAGGGAAATGCCAGGTCATTCACCCAGGAGAGAATAACTTGCCACAGCAGCACAAGCTGGGGCCTAGTGCCTGGATACAGAAGAGCCCCTGGGGTGTGGTAGACATGAAGTTGAGCATGAACCAGCATGTGGCCTTGCAGCAAGGCGTATCAGTAGCCTTTGGGGCTCCTTATTGAAGGAACATTGCCAGCAGGTATGGGGAAGTGATCCTTTCCCTCGGTTCAGTGTTCGGGAGGACCCATCTGCAGTTCTGTGTCTGTTCCTGGGCTCCCCATGCAAGCGAGGTATGGACATACTGCAGTGGGCCCAGAAAAGGGCTGTGACACTGATTAAGGTCTTGGATTATCTGATGTATGAGAAGAGACAGAGAAAGCTAGGATTGTTCAGATCTTTGCAATATGTGTGATTACTTGTGGAGGAGTAAATAAGATCGAGGCAGACATCATAGTAGTATCCAGTGACAAAACAAGAGGTGATGGACACAAACTGAAATACAAGAAACTCCTTTTAAACATAAGAAAACTCCTCTTACTGTGACAGTGGTCAAGCAGGGAACAGGCTGATACCATCGTGGTTGTAGAGTCTTCATCCTTGGAGATATTTAAAACCCAACACAGTCCTAAGCAACTTGCTACAACTGACCCCACAGAGATGAAGTGTTGGACAAGATGATCTCTAGATTTGTGAAGAAGAGAAAAATAGTGGTTACAGGCAAGCAGGCATGATTGCAGCAAGACGGAGTGAAGTTTCAATACTTAGGTTAGCTAAGTATTTGAGACTGAAACTGAGATTCGAGATTTCAGTCCTGCTGAAACTCAGTTGTTGCTTGCAAAAGATGGGTGAGAGATGATGCAGATACTTGTTTAAATTTTCGTAATTGTGTATCTTTCTTTGTTTCTTAACAGCTATTAGTCCATTACAGGGCTACTAGTAGCAAGGAAAACAAGAAATTAACTAATGGTAGTGTCCAGCAGCCTCAAAAATTACTTGGACCTCATTGTGTAGGCATTGAATCACCAGAAACACACCTCACACACAACCCTCCATTCTGTCTCCCACAAACTGCACAATTTAAGTATAACAGAAAATAGATAAGTATAGGAAAAAAATGAGATGTGCCTGTATGGAAAATGACATAAGCAGTGCCCGTTACTGACCATAGATTTCATGGTAAAAAGTCTTTAAGGAGTGTTTAGATTAAAATCATGACTAGTTTTGCAGATGTTTATGGAGGGCTTTGGCCTGTAATGCACATGATCTGAGAGAAATCCAAAAGGATTTAAAACCAGAAAAACTGTCTACCAGTAACTGCATTCGCTATCAATCAAAGATGGATATAACACAGGGGCAGTGAATGAGAATTGATGGGCAAGTTGCTTGCAGACCGTGACTTGAAAATACAGGCAAGAGGCTTTTAGTTGGTGCAGTAGGGTGGCAGACATATATCGTCAATGAGTTTATTTACAAATAAAGTTCCTCTAAATTTAATTACTTGGAAGAACTCCATAGTATTTACAGATATAAATATATTTGATTTGGTTATCTGATAGGTATTTCAGGTTTTCAGCAATTACTTTAGTCTACTATCATCTGTATTTATTTTAAAGTATGTGTTTATGTTTTATTAGAATATATTGATTTATTTACAGATTTTTGAGAGGTGTTTAAAAGGCGTTTTCCTTTCAAATACTTGTTTTAGGAAAAATAATTCTCATTCACTCCCTTGACTGTGGCTATCTGAATCTTGGAGTAAATCTTAGGATATAGCTGTCTTTAAAATGAAAACATTTTCTTTTTACAGTGAAACCATTTCTAAATCAAGAAGAATATCAAAGAACTGAGGATATAGTTAAAAAATTTGAAAATGGCATTGGAAAAGAGTTACATCAGAAATTACTGGAAAGAGCTAAAATGAGAAGGAATTGGGTGCGTATTTAGATGTGTAAGAAATCATAATTCAATGTAAGAAATCTTAATTCAGCTTGTGGAAAGTTGGTTATCCAGGATGTAACTCAGAGAATAATTTCATGTTTTTTAAATCTTCAGATTTTCCTTACATCGGCCACTTGACCTGTGGATATGAACTCATTCACTTACATATGTGTCATTTGGTTTTTTCAAAGCTGAGTGGCTAAGAGAGCTCACTAACTGAAATTTAAAGTTATTTACCAGCTTTTGAATGCTTTATCTGTCAGTCTCTCCTTCTATGGCATCTGTCTCTTCTCTCTCCACCCTGGAAAAAACCCAAACCCAAAAACAACAACAAAACCACCTCAACAAAACCAACGCTGGAATTCAGAGTTTGGTTTCTTTCTTTTTCTTCCCAGAAGGAAGCTATGTGGTAGCATTTTAGAGTCGTCTTTGAGCAGAGAAGGAGATACAAGGAAGGTCATTCCACCAGGTGGAATTTTTGAGGACTTTCTAAATCCTAAGAAGACACACTCCAGAGTGGGGCTTTTCAGATGGTGACAGAAAATGTACATTATGAGCTGTTCTCTCTCAGATCCCTTCTCAACACCAGTCTAGTTTCCTTCTACTCTTCATGGAGTGGTCTGTGATATTCACAGCAGCCACAACTGACATCTGCAAGAGTTTAAGATTATAAATATTAGGGAAAAATACCATAATTTACAGTTTAATATTCTTAAGCAGCACTGAATTTTGTTTCAAGCTTGAAAACAGAAAAGCCAAATGTGTCATTATCTTCAGCAGTTTGTTTTGAACCACTGCCCTGCCTTATATAGGACCTACTGTTCAGAGCATTAAAAAAGTAAAAAGCAGGCAGTTGAACTGTCACATAATTATTAAAGAATTAAGGAATAACATAAGTTCTGATGTTAAACATTTTTCATTTCAGCTGGAGGACTGGTGGCTGAATGTGGCTTATCTTGATCTTCGCAACTCAACACAAATACACTGTAATATGGGAGGCCCTGGTCCCTATATTGAGCACTGCTGGCCGCCAAAAGAGGGCACTCAGATAGACAGAGCATGTGTAAATATATGGCACACCCTGAAATACTGGGATCTATTACGAACGTAAGACTTCTAAAACAAATAACTAGCCCTAAATTTGATGGTCTGTGTGTCCCTTAATTGTATGTGCATGTTTATGTCCATTGGCATGTATTCTTTGCTAAAATAGACCCGTTTGTCTTACCTTGATTTAATTCCATCATTGCAATTTCTCTTGCTTGATGTTGCTGTGTTTGTTACTACAGAGAGAAGGTTGCCATAGAGAGATCTGGGAATGCTGTTCTGGATATGAACCAATTTCGAATGCTCTTCTGTACTTGCAAAATTCCTGGACTTACCAGAGACTCTCTTGGCAGTTATTTTAAAACTGGTAAGCAAGTGAAAATTGGGGGTTAATACAAGCAAATGATTTTTATTAATATGCTAAAGGAGTGGTCAATTTAACCATAAAATTCTTGCTTTCTTGAGTGCTAAATCAGCTACTGGTTGTAGAGTGTTTATATAATGAAGCAAAGAAGGTATCTCATCTACAATTGCCCTTTTTGTCTAATGTTTAGTCTTTATCAAATAAGAGTAAAAGAAAGCTCTGCTACAAATTGTGTGTTACCAGCCTGATTCCTATAATAAACATGCCAGCATTAAGAATTGATGAAAGACAAATTCTGTGTGTTATAAGCAAGGAACACTCATTTCAGCAGAGGGAGTTCCTGCCTACAAGAGACACAAATAAATGAGATTTGCTAGTAGATAATGACAATGACTTGAAGTAGTTTATAACAGTGAAAGTTACAGGTGACTTCTGTTGGCTTTTAGAATATCTTCAAGTTTGCAGAATTGAACAAAAAAGTCTGTAGGGCTTGCTGAGCTTTTTGTGTATCTGTCACTTTATCCCCAAGGTTGGATTTTCATTTATTCCTGATTTTCATTTCAGAGGCTGAAGGTGAATGTCCATCTCACTTGATAGTCCTGTGTCGAGGTCGAGTATTTGCATTTGATGCTATGCATGAAGGCAGCATGCTGACTCCTCCAGAGATTTTCAGGTTTTCAAAATGTTTATTTTAAATGAGCTGTCTTATTTAAGCTACATACTAAAGAGGCACATTTTTTTCCATTCCCTTGACCCCAAAGAATTAGGTGTGAGAGACTACAGCTTCTCCTATAGCTGAAAGGTTCAGATTTGAGTAAATCCTTGTTCAGTGGATGGCAATTTCTTTCCATGTATTATTGTAATACGTCACTAGAGCGTCATACAAAAGAGCTGAAAGAAGATACTTCAGTAGGAAATACCATTTTTTTGTGCTTTCTTTACATGGAAGTTAGTAGGATTACAACTGCCATCATTCCTTCCACGTACAATCCGCATTGCTACTTAATCATTATCAAAGTTGAAGCACTCTCATGTGTTGAACTCTCCTGTTACATACAGACATAGTTTCAGCCTAAGTATCTTGCGACTGTTTGGGATCTATCTGCATCTCCTTACTAAAGAAGATGTTTATTTTGCCAGGGGAAGTTGTTCATTTTGCCAGGGGATAACTTAATGCAATTGTCAAAGTGCTGCTTATAGCGCACAACAAAAGGCTTGTAATTAAAATTGGCAAAAAGTGCATGGCCAAATTCCTCAGGCAAGATAAACGTCATTAGGGAAGCTAAAAATCACTTTTTAAAAATAGTCTGGTACTTTAATACCTAATATTTTTACATAGGCATTTCTAATTTTTGTAGTTGTATCCATTAAGTCAAGCCAGTAACAAATAAATGAACACTTGTAATACAGACAAAACCCCCTAAATCTCTTGTCTATAGGAAGGACAGGTTGGATTTGGTTTGGTGGGGCTTTTTTTGTTTGGCTTTATTTTTGTAACCTCATCAGGGGTGTCTTATATTTTTGATACTATGTAACTAATGGTCAGTAGTGAAATTTAAAAGGTAAGGGTGCCAAAACAAAGAACAAGCCAGATTAAGTGCCTGTTATTGATGGAGTTTCTTTAACATCAAGAACAGCATGTGAAAAACTGAATTCGCAAACTAAAACTTACCCCTCTTGTTCTTCTAAAGGAAAAGGTAGGAAGAGAATTGCTCTTGTATAGTTTAGACTCTACATTCAGCATGTACTGTACCTAGTGTTCTGCTTTAAGGTTCATCTTGAGGGGAAGTATGTGATTAGTTGCTTTAAAAGCTGTAAAGCTGCAGTATGGCAGATGTCTGCTGCTCTGAAAAGTCTCAACCTGCGCTGTTGAAGTCTTAAATCTAGTTTTAAATTAAGTGGGTAATAAGGCTTTAGCACTACGATTGTTTATGTGTGTTTGTACTGGGCTTGTAGGTGCTGAGTGACTGAAAACTGAGCAGATCTTCAGTTGTCCTTAGAGTCTAGGGGAGCTGATTCATGCTTCCTGAAAACTGACTTTGGCTTGTGACCGTTGAACCAAAATTCCAGCTTTGCAAAAAAGAGAGAGACGTAAGGTGACTTTTACCTTCTCTCCATCTCGTGTTAACTTCAGTTTTTGAAATTTTCTTAAAGGCAACTTACATATATACAGAAGAGATGCTATAGTGAACCAGATGGGCCAGGACTGGCAGCCCTAACAAGCAACGAAAGGACCAAATGGGCAGAGGTAAGAATACTTCAGCAGCTGGTTCCTGGGAAAAGCATTGTGATCACTGGAAAAACATTATTTCACTTAGCTTTGTCCTTTTACGCTTTCTAGTTACGGGAATATTTGATTCATCTTGATCCAAAGAACTTAACTCTTCTGGAAAAAATTCAGAGAAGTTTGTTTGTGGTTGGGCTTGATGATGCTAGTCCCCATGCAACTCCTGAGGACTACACCGAGGTAGCTAAGAATTTTTTGATAATTCCTATCTGATCATCTTTACATAAAAATTTCTCCTGCATATATACAGAAGTGGCACCTCTTGCTCTTTCAGAACAGTAAAAATGAAGCAGATAAGTATGCAAAAAATGTGCTTTTTTGATCCATAGAAAAACTTAAATAGTTTTAATTGTTAGGACATTGGAAGTGGGAATGGCTGAAATCTACCTTCATTACTTTTTAGCCCTCTATCCTTCAGGGTCTTCAAAGACATAGTCATTAACTTTTTATTACACTTGTAATTAATAATTTGGCCCTAAAATCATGTTTCATCTTGAACTGGATGAAAATGTCATCTGTCAGGGAGTTTTGCCATCTTAATGTAGACTAGGTTTAGCTTACAAAGTTTGGCAGTGTTCTTGGTGTTTTTTAGACTTCACAGTATGTTTCTTCTGCTTTAGCTTACAAGGCTGGGGCTAACAGGTGATCCAACTGTGCGCTGGGGAGATAAATCCTACAACAGCATATTTTTTTCCAATGGAACCTGTAGTGCATTCTGTGATGTAAGTTAAATTTTTTTCCATCTTCTGAGTATTCATTTACTGAATTTCCCTCTTCAGAGTATTATTTTAAGAGCTTAATGTGTTACTCTTTAGTACAGCCTTGTTTACCTGGCACCTGGACCGGTAAGTTTCCAAAAGCAGTTTGCTTTCTCATGTTCTTTATTCTCTCATGGTGTTAGCTATTACACCATATTTGAATTAACAATGGGATCTGAAGTCCTAATCTTATTTCTGAAAGTGTTTAATGAGGAGTTCCAAAGGGAAAAAATACAATGCACAAGAAGGCTTAAAATTAACTTTGTTTAATGTATCCATTTGAACAGCTGTGTTTTTTAAACTTATATTATTTTAAACTCATTATTGCGTGGCCAGAAGGGCTTATATTTTTCCTTAAATCTGCCTTTTCATGGCAGTAGTACATTGTGTCTCTCTTCCAGCTGCAGAGCAGTTAAAATGGTGGGTGGACTTAAAATACTTCTGTATTTATTGCAGATCTATAAAACAAGTCCAACACTACACAGTAAAGCTGTTGGTCTGCAGGAAAAAGAGTGGAATAAAGAAAAAAGCAGAAGAGTTTGATCTTCTTGCTGTTATGCAAAGTAATGTAGTATCTTCTCTTATCTGATTCTAGCATTCTCCTTTTGATGCCATGGCTTTAATTACCATGTTATCTTATGCTGAAAAGAAGATAATTGAAAATGAGGGAAAATGGAAGGTATCTATCCTTTATAAACTTTCAAGCTTATCACTTAACGTGTCTTTTCTTATGGATAACATTTTCTGGTTTTGTGTCTTTCTTTCTGTCTTCATCTTCCCAGGGATCAGATAATGTGAGGGATATTCCATGGCCAGAGGAACTTGTATTCACAGTGGATCCAAAAATTATAAATGAAATTGGACGTACTAAAGAATTGTATTACAAGAAGGTGAAATTTACTCCTGGTTCTCTTGGTTGTTACTGATACTAGGATTTTTTTCATTCTAGTTACATGTTTTAAGTTGGTCTTTTTGCATGCTGGAGAGCAGGCATGAATATGTTACTGATTAACTGATGAATTTAACACTATGGTTAAATTTGTTACATTGTGGTTTGTGTTGAGTTTGTTTTATTTGCACTGCACCAAGTTGTGATATTTCCTGACTTCTGGTGTTTATCGTCCTTCGGTATGACAGGTATCTGACGTGCAGCTGGTGTCTTACGCCTTCACATCCTTCGGCAAAGCATTGATTAGAAAGAGGAAACTTCATCCCGATACTTTCGTGCAGCTTGCCCTTCAGCTTGCGTATTACAAATGCCATGGACGGTAAGAAAATACCGGATTAGGAATACAAAACTAGTTTCTTGGGTAGAGTGCAGTGGCTTTGCAATGCTAGTATGTAATTTGACATGAGGATGTAAGAATGCAGAGCTAAGGGATTTTTACAGTAACAATTGCACAGAGCCACACTTGCTTCAGAAGAATTGTGTTCTTGTGCCCATAGGGATAATACATCTACATATTATGGAATGGATGGTAGAACAGTCTACAGTCTATGGAAGCTTGAACTTGGGCCATACAAAAGAAACACTTGGGTGAACACGAAATGCACAGTGGGTCAGGATTCTCTAATGTCAAATAGTTGCTCAAACGTAGGAAAGAATTTTGTCTGTAGCATGTGGCAGCAATCAGTAAGATGTTTAGCCTTCTAAGCCTGTAAAAAGCCTCCCAAAATTCAGTGTCTCACTTTCTTTAGCAATACTGAATGTGAAGGTTTGGGCAGAATAATGGAGATGGAGATATTGACCCTTCAAGTGCCTGCCTCTGCATTTTTGAATGTGGCATTTAAGTATGTATTATTGATTAAAAGGTGTCATTCTTCTTGCTATTGGTGTTCCCAAATTTCTGCTTGCTAACTGGCAAACATTATGGCTTGCTAACCAGCGGAGTGTTGCTTATTTCAGAAGGAGGGTTTCATCACAGTAGACTGATGCCGCTGGTGAGATGTAGCTCATCATAAGGTTGGTAGATCTTGGTTTGCTAAACATCAGGACATTAATTATCTGACTAAAATAGCCTTGGTCTGTTGTAAACATGCAAGTATGTTTCATGTAGGTTGTATATTAAGTGGTAGACTGTCATAGGGCTGGAGTTGCACCATGTAAGAGTTGGATGGCTGTCAGTATGCAGCAGAGGAGGTTTTGACCTTTTCCCTCTTAAGTGCTTTGGAACACGTTGCTTCTTTCAAATGTGTCTCTTAATTTATGAGGGTTTGGATGGTGTAGGTGGAAGTATACAGTGAAACTGAAGCTTATGTAATTAGCTTGTGGAGCTATTTTTGCTAGAGGCTGGTAGATCTATAGTCTGCAGAAAATATCCATGGCACTGCAATCTTTTCAAGGTATGATTATAGTACTGGCACTTTTTTGTCATCTGTCCCATAAAAGCACATAGAGTTGCTTTGTGGCTCTTTTTCAGATACATAAAGAAAATTCATGGGTTTCTGGTATTTGTAACTGAGCTAGATGTGCAAGATCTTTTGCAGAACTTCTTTAGTCCGTGAGATAGAAAACAGTTTTGTTAAGTTAATGAGACACTCTTCCCTGATTTTTTGTTCTTAGTCCGGGCTGCTGTTACGAAACTGCCATGACCAGGCGTTTCTATCATGGCCGCACAGAGACCATAAGACCATGTACTGTGGAAGCAGTGGAATGGTGCAAGTCCATGCTGGATCCTTCTGAAAGTGTAAATACTGAAATCCTACTTTAATTACTATGTATTTAGAAGGCCTGTCATCTGAACCACTTCAAACTTGTTTTTCTCTTGTCTCATTGATGGGAGTTGGCACCTTTCCATGGAGACAAATTTCAAATGTTGAGTTGCTTGAACTCTGAATCTGGTCGTTGTGACTGAGATGGGCTGTCATGTGTGGGCTTGCTTGGTTTGCTGTGCTATTCACCTTTTGGGTTCAAGAATGTAACTGTCTCAAATTATATCACACTGATTTATTTCACTGATTTATTTCACACCTCAAAAAGTTACTGGGTTGGACCCAAAGTATTCTGCTGTGCAGTTGTTCTGTTGGTTTAATTTTCAAGTGACGTCAGGAAATGTTTATCTAATAGTTGCATCTGAGAGCAAGGTTGAAAGATGTTTGTGTCGTAGTGGTAACAGGGATGTATTCCAGAGTTTGTCTCTGAGTAGCTGAACCAGAGACCTTTCTTTTCCCAGCAGCTACCCTCTGGTGCTTGGCTGGCAAAGCAGGTCATGCCTTGTTTGCCAAGCAAGAGCTCTACTAAAGCTCTTTCTGTTACCCTCACTGTACATTTCTCAGAGCCCGAGAAATTAAGCAAGGAGAAGAGTTTTGAGACAAAGGGCAATGCATCTTTAGAAAAACCAAAAGTTCTATATTATTAATGTACCTGAAAAACATAGAGAAAGACAGCTGTCAGAAAGCTTGTGTGATTAATAGTTCTGGCCTTTAAGAGCACATTTTCATGGTCTCCACTGGCTTCTTTTGGCATGTACTGCAGTTTTAAAACTCAGTTTTCTGGCCATCTTCCAAAACTGCTTTCCTATTCCAAATATGGATTCCTATTATTTCCTTGCTCCTCAGTTACATTTTAGCCAACTGTCAGGCTTCTGTGGTTACTACTACTCCTACTATTACTACTACTAAGTGTGTGACTTTCAGCCCTAACTGTAGCCTTTTTCTCTTTGTAATGTTAAATAGTATCTCCAAATATCTCCCTGTTGTTGTTTTGTTGTTGATTGTTTTTTTTAATACTAACTCCTGGTGCTTAAAAAAAAAAAAATCTGTTCAATAGTATTGAAATTACATGCTTAAAAGTCTGCCTTTATGAAATTTTTAATACCTTAAAGTCAGATGCTTTGAAATAATCCTTTTGTGCTAAATTCTCTTTTGCCCCTTCTCAGCTTGGTAGCTTGATTTTCATCCAAATCAAGTGACTGCTGTCCTTGTTTCACATTCTCTGCTGCAGTCTCTTGTGTGATGAATAAAAGGATGAATAGTGCTTCTTAAGTAGTCAAAGAGCTGTCAAGATCTAAGGTCTTGGAAGGCAAGATCTTGAGCATCTAGGATGGTTTCTCAAGGCCTCCTTTACAAAAAACATGTTATTGATATTCTCTCTGGCTTTAATACGTAAATTTTAATATAAACTTGAAAAAATCATCATGTTGGGCTGCATTGGCAATCAGCAGAGAAAAGGGAATGCACCTAGTAGGAGCTAGTGTCTTTCTGAATAAATGGTATTGTAGAAGGTATTTGGGTTTGATCACTCTTGTTCACACTGGTTCCTTTCCATTGTTTCAGATTATTTGGGAAAGAGCATGAGGTTTAGAATATTGTTCAGTTCAAAAGCGATCTGAGTGAGAGAACAGAGATGTAGAAAACAAACAAGCACATTTTCCTGAAAAGGGAATTCGGGTTTGGGAGAGGTTCTTATGTACCTTTCAAGTTCCTCCATTTTCTTCTATCTAAAATTGTTAGAAACTATGAAAGGGAAAAACCTGCTGGTCTGTGACTGCTGCTGTGTTACTCTTTTGGATTGATTTTTCTTTTTCTGTCTTTTTTCTTTTCTTTTTTTAATCCTGTCTCTGCCCTGCTTTACAGAATTATCAGCGGCTACAACTGATGCATAAGGCATTTGCAAAGCACAATAAAATGAGGAAAGAATGTGAAAATGGAAAAGGTACTCTAGGATCAAAATTTTTGTGTCTTTTTCATGTGGTTGAAAAAGGAATATGATTGTATGGCATTTTCTCTGTCTCCTGATTTTCAGCCTGAGTAAAAACTAACCCTTAACGTTTTATACTTCAATTTTGGGGAGAAGAACGAAAACCTAGTCCTTGCACCCATCCTTGTACCCCAAAAATATATTCACTTGGAATATTTATTTGTTTTTTCTGTCCAGCTAAACATTACTTATGAATGCCATCCAGTAAAATATGTGCTTGGCTGAAAAGTCAAAAAGGTGGTCTTCAGGACACAGGAGAGATTTGGGTGAGATTCTAACCCAGCTGTGTTAGTGCTGTACACTATTCTGTGACTAAGAAAGAGTAGCTGGGAAATGGACCTGATGAACTTCATAATCTCGTCAGCTTTCTTGGTGTGTTATCACAATTCAGAGCAGTCGTGGCCCTAAAAACCTTTTTGCTGTGTTGATATAATTGCCCATGGGCTGCCTTCACTCTGAAGAACTCTTCCTCCTTGATTGAAGTGCAAGTTTTCTTGGGTTTTGTTTTCCACAGGAACCGTGCTGTGTCTCTGTTTCTTAAGTCATTTGCTTTTGAGCTCAGTGCTGCAAGTTCAAAGTGTTGAAGGCCTCTTAGATCAAATATGTGGGAAATGTTTTTGGATGCTACACTATGATGCTGTTGTTCACCTGTCCTTCAGCTGCTGTTTGAGCTCCCAGCTATCCAGACCAGAAGAAGCAGAAAAACTGGGAATGCTGCAGTTAATGATTCAGTATTTGCATTTATTTGTCAGGCTTTGATCGTCATCTTCTGGGTCTCCTGCTCATAGCACAGGAGCAGGGACTGCCGGTGCCAGAACTGTATGAGGACAAGGCCTTCACAGCCAGGTAATTCATATTGTCCCATGGGAAGTTGTATCCCTTGATAACCACTGGCCTTATGTGTGCTGATGTCCTGATCTCTATGACAAAATAACTGTTCTGTAAAACTCACTTTGTTTTAAATTATTTTCAAAAGTGCTGCTTTTGTTTTGTCTTGTTTCACAGTGGAGGAGGTGGGAATTTTGTCCTTTCAACTAGTCTGACTGGCTACACTAGGTTTGGTGGATCTGCACTCCCAATGGTACAACATGGCTATGGCTTTTTTTATTCAATTAGAGATGACAGGTAAGGATATAAGTTCATTTTGGATATGGCTCTGCATTTGTCACAGAGGAAAAGGCAGCTAACAGCTAGAATGAGGAAAGTAAAATACCGAAGAAATTCAGCTGAATGTGTCAGAAGAGTTTGAGAAGTGAGGTACGTGAGAATAGAGGCATTGGCTTTCTGGGAAAGCATGTGTGGGAGGAAGAATGAGTGGTGGAGGGCAAGTGAGCACCAAGATCCTGACAATAAGCAGAAATAAAGAGTAGGGAAGATGAAAGAAGGAAGCAACAAAAGGATTTTAAAATAGGTTATCTTTAAAATAGGCTGTCATTTTAGAGATAATTTGTATCATGAAAAGGTGTTTTTTGGCTGAGCTAGAGCAGATAAGAGGACAGGTGAGCACACTGCCCATCATTCTTGGCGGTGACACACATCTTGACTCAAACCAGACCTTTTTGACGCGGAAAGGCTGAAACATTTGGCTTCACTTCTCCAAAAATCATATGATTTGAAAAGATCCAATTTTGGCTTAACTGGTCTTATGGACAAAAATTACTGCTTTTTTATGAAATACAAAACTACTTTGGTTAGAATGTGTAGAGATAAATTGCTAGTTTAGGTTTAATTCAAATGACTTTTTCCTAAAGCTACACTGGGGCTGTATGCCCATTCAAATCAGTTTGAGAATACAAGCCATTAATACTTTGATCTATGGCTCTCTTTAAATAAATAGAACTAGACCAAGATATACCTTCTATTAGAAAAATAGAAAAAAAAGTACCTAAAACCTTAAGCTAATAGCAGAAAAAGAAGAAACATAATTCACAACGTTTTCAAATATAAGCAGAAAAGTTGTGTCACTGTGTATGTAGTAACAGGTATTTAAATCAAAGTATCTGATTTCAAGATCTGTCAACATTATTGCTAACTGAAGGCATTAAGGATCTGAATCCTCTTTTAGTGTTGAGACAGTATCTTTATGTGACAATTTTTACTTCAGAATTTATGTCAATAATTTCACATTTCAGGACAATTTGTGTGACTTTATCCTAGACCTTGACAATTAAGCACAGTAACTTCACTGTTTTCTATATTGGTAGGATCATTACTAGCTGTTCTTCTTGGAAATCCTGTCCAGAGACTGATGCAGAAATGCTGTGCAGAACTCTGTTCCAGTGTTTTCATGACGTGCTGCAGTTAACAGTTACAGCTCAGCTGTAAGCTCGATAATGATGTAAGAGGCTTAGCAAGCTCAAAGTTGTATGTAGTACTTAAAAATGAAATGCTACTCAAGGGTACTGTTATATTCAAGACATTTAACGATCTATGTGACATGTATCTATTTTTATGAGATTTACTGTGGTAACAGTACCCATTTAAGAATAATGTAGCCATTTGCAACAGCAATGCAAGCAGTAGTACCTAGTCTGTGTAGAACTATGCAATATTAAAATATGCCACAACAATGCAAACATACTTAGGAATGGGATGTTGGAGTGGAAAATTCATGGGAGACCTGTATTTATGACTTTAGTAGTCACATGTAGAATAGTTTGTAGTCTACTGATAGTGTTTATGCCAGTGGAGCACTTAACTGTGTACTTAAAAGTAACCACACTATCCTCTTATGTGATTATGCTTCCTATTCAGAGTGGTTAATGAAACAGAAGGGCTACCTCCATCAGGTTATGGGGTATTTTATAAGTTATCTTTTGTTTTTTGCCATCAGGATTATACCAAATAAATGTTGTATCGGGATATTCCCAGTACATTTGTAGTATGAGAGCACTACAGTTCAAAGTATTTTGAAAAAGAATCACTCAATAATAAAGACAGAAAGCAGTATGAGTTTCAATCTCAGTTCTCATTCTCTAGTGAACTGTGAATGTCTGCTGCTTTACACTAATAATGCACAATAAAAGTAAGCACTGAATACAGTTTGATATGGTTCTCAGGATTTTAATACTTGATTCCTCTGAGCGACTTTGTATTTTTCTGCTATCGAAATAAAATTTTCTAAAAACCAACACCAACCTTGTCTTAATTCATTTATGGCTGGACTGTTTAACAGTGTAGCAACATTGTGAGAGAAAGATGGTCTTGGTGACAGGTGACTTTGAAACAGAGATTCTGAAGTACCCATTGTTTTTTCTCTAGCTTTTAGAGTTTCAGAGAGATCAAATACTATTATTTCTTTTACAGAAACAACTCAATTTTCAGCTAACATAGTCTCTCTGCCCTCTGGAACATCTGTTGCATATTTTTTGTCCACAGTAGCAAGAACACTTCCCCTTTTGATTTCCTCCCTCAATGCCTGACATTTCTTTACAGTCCAGGGTGTGTTACACTGTCTTGTTGCCTCAAAAAATGGTCTCTTCATTTTAGCCTTTGTTTTCCTTGCCTTTTCTGAGCTACCTGTATGTCTTGTCTCAATTACGTCTGACAACCATTCAGTGTTTAATAGTTTAAGATCTTCCAAAACTCATATAGAGAAAGAATCCATCCCTGTTCTGCAATGCTTGTAATAACCCACCCTCTTTCTCAGAGGTAAATCACTTCCTGAAATCTCATGGGCAGTGAAGCCTGTGTCTTTATGATGCTGTGATTTCTGTGAGATAGATTAGAATTTTGGATCAAGCTATGCGTGATTATTTTTATTCTTTATTTTAATAAATTCTGTCTGATAGTTACAACCTTTCACCCCTCAACTGGTTTAGTAGGCTTGATTGCAGCTGTGATAAAGACAGTTTACTTTGAACATTCATTCAAAACAGCCTGAAGTCTGATGAAGGGTGTAATTTTGCATTTATTTGCATTTATTTTCCATACACCTACTCCTGCCTTTCTGAGGATTTCTGGGAACACAGAAATCCTGACAGAAATGCAGAAAAGGGCAACTTTTTCAGAAAGTGAATCATTGAGAAAATGGCATTCAGTCACTGGCATAACCAGAATTTCCTGTTCAGCTGACACAGTCTGAGTCTTGCCTAGAGAAACTGAAGCCAGAAGAGTATCCAGGGAGAACAAATTTAAATTCTGTGAGCTGTTAAGACTGCTTGTTATGTGCTGTGGATGCATGAATTCATGAATGTGGTATTAATTTCCTTGTTGTGTAAAGCATTTCATCTCCAGTGCCTCTGCCCTCAAAGCCTCCCTGTTTTTGTGCCCTTCTCCAGGAGCACAGATGCTCTGTGCTGCAGAGCTGATCTCAGTGCCTGGAGCTCTCCATCCAGTCCTTTGCCCTCAGTTTGGCAAGTCAGTGAGGCTTTTTCCAGGACTGTTTTGTACTCTTTATTTGAACAACTCTGAGTTTTGTGCTGGTGGAAGAGGGTTGGGTTCTTAAATCAGACGTACTTCAGTTTTTTATTAGTTATAGGCTTTAAGGAAACTTTTTATGGAATTGTACCAAAACCACTTGTATTGAAACATCAGTCTTTATCTAAAAGACTGAACCTGCTGTGTAGCTACACTTCAGCAGCTGGTACTGCCCACTTTCATGCATTTCAAGTCCCATTTTGAACATTGACCAGAGAAGAGTAGGTGCCTTTTTCAGTCCAGAGCTGCTGCTGGTTCTCTTGCTCTACAACCTTGCACTCTGAACCATAGCAATCTTATCTGCAATTTGGATGGTGGAGAGGTAGTGAGCTATCATGACCCATGTGTGACCTTTACTGTCTTTATCTGACAGTTCCTGACAGTCTGCCCAATGGAAAATCCAAACAGTGATTTAAAACCTAATACAACAGCTGTTCCCACCTGTGGGGCCTCTAGTCTGTGATATAGCAGTGACAGCAGTGATGCTTCTATGGCCCTGGAGATGAAAAACTTTATCCTGATGGCTGGTTCAGGTTCCTGTTTGTACATCTGGGATGGGGGACAGGAGACAGTGCTCACTGTATTTTCATTTGCTCCAGAAATCACATCAAGCAGACTTTTCCAGCCTGGTCCTTCTTTACTGCTGCAAGCAGATCTTAGTTGATTAGTTTTAGAAATTGTTCCAAACAAATTGGCCTGGCTCATTTGACAAGTCATGCACTTTCTGGCTTATTTTTAGCAACATGGAAAACTGCTCCAAGTTCAGTCCCACTCATTAAATAATTGCAACATAATCTACCAATAATTGCAACATAATCCACCAGAGTTCCATATAATCAAATAACATGCTGGATAATTTTGTATTTCTGTTTTAAGCACCAAGAAAGCGTGTACTTGGTATACATACTTAACACCCACTCAGAATCTCAGTTTATTGGTGTTTAAATATTCTTTTTAAAAGTGAACATAAATACATTTTTAAGAAGCATTCTGTAACTTGTATGATGCTTGCAAACTTTGTTCAGATAGAAGTGATTTTTTTTTTCCTGATTCAAAGTAACAACAGTGCAAGTATTTTCTGTTGCTGCTGAAGCAGTCTGTGTCTGGGAGCAGATATTCATAGCAGAAAAACAATTTTATGGATATTTTTAGACATAATCCAATGGATAACTGCAGTAGAAGTGTGTCTACATCCTGTTGAGAGCATAGTCACAATATTTATGGATATGCTGCTATTACATATATCCAATTAGACTGAATTACAGCATTGAAGTGGAGACAGTACACATTTTAGCAATGAGAGGTTATTTTCCATTGGTCTTGTGTAAGCTGTCACGAGGATAATGCCATCCATGGGGCTGTCACTACTGTGGGATACACTGAACCAGCCCACATCACCTGCAAAGGCTTTTGGAACTGCAGGGTAAACATACGTCCTACATTGTCAAAAGCAGTTAGTGATTTGGAGCTAGCCCATAAAGAAACTATCTTTCACAGGGTATATTCTCAGCATTTTTTGAAAATCAGGAGTCTTTCCAAAGTCCTAAAGGAGAAGTTCCAAACCCAGTGTAATTTAAAACACCTAAAGGAGAACCACTGTTCATTCCTAAAAATGTAGAGACGCATTTTCCTGGCTCATACAGCAGTTTGTCATCTAATTCCTATCTGTTTTATATCTTTGAAAATCTTCCTGTTTCGCACAGAAGAAAAATAGTAGAAGTTCTCAAAAATTATTAATTAAGCTAGGTACCCAATCGTGATTGAAAACTAAAGGAAGCTCATGCCTTAATTTTCTTAATGCTCCCAAATATTAAGAGAATCTACTTTTAGCTAATTAATATCAACAGAAAGTCTTATGATAGCAGCAGTTGGTTTAGTCATGGTCAGGAATCTAGCAAATCAAAACTCAATATGTAAAGTGTCTTGGGAATCAATTTTGTGAAGTGTATTCATTAAGCATTAAATTAACTACAGCTCATTATTTAGTTTCAAAGTATTCATTTTGTGTGAGAAGAAAATGAAAAATTATCCCCCGGATATGTGAATATATCAGTAGGTATGTCTAGAAAACCAGTCAGTATGCGGGACTGAAGCTCAATTCTTTCTCACTTTCTGTCACCCATATAAGACTGGTGCACTGTGGAATCCCACTGCCTTCACAGAAGATCCCCATAGTGTCTGTACCCCTCTGAATTATTGCTCATGAACTGTAGCAGGAGCTACTTGATTCATTAGATAAGCGTATGACAAATTTTGCTGCTCATAAAGAAGGAGTGAAATTCATTTGCTCTCTTTTAACTATGTCATTTTTGCACTGCCTTCCAATGAGAGTAATTTATTTTTACCTCTAGTATGTAAAGATGGCATTTTTCGATAGGCAGTATTCCAGGAAGAACCTCACTTTTAAAAAAGTAGATTTCTACCTAGAGCTAAAAACAGATGCTTGAGACTTGTTTTCCTTCAAGTTTGCTTGATAAACTCAGAGTGAAACATTTTGCTGAATTGCTATGGAAAGACATGTTTTAAATATTGCCAGAAACTGATGATCTGCAAAAAATTGTTTTGATTAATATAGTCTGCCAAAACCAGATATTCAGGTCATCGCTTAACAGTCATGTAACTCCTCTTACAAATACTCTCCAAGGCAGTTGGCCTGAGATGATAATCAGCTGTAAACAATGTGGCTGTGGAATAACTGACATATTTCAGTGCATTAGAATGCACTCAACAAGGTTACTAATTTGACAAAACTTTGTGAATAATTAGAGACTGTGTTACGAATGTTTTTCTTGGTTACCCTATCATGTAAAGGAGAATATGTTTCTTTTTTTAACACCTATTCTTTTAAAAAGAAAACTTTCTAACTTCTTGTTTTAATGTGTGACAGAACACCTCTAGGCTTGTGAATCATCAGCCCTTACTGTAAATGTAGAAAACAGCTTGAGAGCAAACATGACTCAACCTCTAACTCAGTAAGAAGGAAAAGCCTAGAAGCTCTAAATACAGGAGCTAGCCTCCAAAAACGAACTCTGCCCATGCAGTTAGCAAATCCTTTCCACATCACTACTTCTACATAAGAATAAATGCTTAGACAATCTCCAAATAAGAAACACAACAGACTAAGTACCATAGAATCACAGAATAATTAAGCTTGGAAAAGACCTCTGAGGTCAATGAGTTCAACCATGTAATCAGCACTGCCATTTTCACCACTAAACCATGCCTCAGTCTCACACTTACATTTGTTTTGAACACTTTCAGGACTGGTGATTCAACTACTTCCCTTAGAAGCCTGTTCCAATGTTCAACTACCCTCTCACTGAAGAAATACTTCCTAATATCCAGTCTAGTGGCCTTCTAGGATGGGGGGGCTACATCAGTGGACAAGGGAAGGGCTACAAATGTCATTTATTTGGACTTCTGTAAAGCCTTTGAGATGTGCTTCCAGAATGTTCTTCTCTCCAAATTGGAAAGACATGGATTTGATGAGAGGACTGTTAAGTGTGTAAGAAATTAGTTGGATGGATGCATCCCAGAGGGCAATGGTCAATGGCTCAGAGTCCTGATGAACATCAGTGACAAGTGGTGCCCCTCAAGTGTCCATATTTGCACCAGTGTTACTTAATATCCTCATTAATGACATTGTGTGATCCAGTTCACCCTCAGCAAGTTTGCAATGGTGCACGAAGCTGAGTGGGACAGGTGACACGCCTGAAGGACAGGATGCCATCCAGAGGGACCTGGACAAGCTGGAGAAGTGGCCCATGGGAATATCATGAGGTTCGACAAGATCAAGTACAAGGTGCTGCACCTGGGCTGGGGTAACCCCCAGTATCCACACAGGCTTGGGATAAATGGATGTGAAGCAGCCCTGCCCAGAAGGACCTGGGCGTGCTGGTGGGTGAGAGGCTGGACATGAACTGGCCATGTGCACTCACAGCCCAGAAAGCCAAAAGTGTCCTGGGCTGCATCCAGAGCAGTGTGGGCAGCAGGGCAGGGAGGTTTTGTCCCTCTGCTCTGCTCTGGTGAGAGACCCCCCCAGAACACAGCACCCAGCTCTGGGCTCCCAGCACAGGAAGGACATGGACCTGCTGGAGCGAGTCCAGGGCAGGGCCACTGAGAGGATCAGAGGGCTGGGGAACCTCTCCTGCGAGGAAAGGCAGAGAAAATTTGGTTTGGGCAGCCTAGAAGGGATGGCTTAGGGGTGACCTAATTGCAGCTTTCCAGCGCCTGAAGAAAACCTTCATGAAAGATGGAGAGGGACTTTTTACAAGAGCATGTACTGACAGGATGAGGGGGAATGGCTTCAAACTGAAAAAAAAAGTAGGTTTAGATTAGATATTAGGAAAAGATTCTGTGAGGGTAGTGAGACACTGGAACAGGTTGCCCAGAGAAGCTGTGGATGCCCCATCCCTGGAGATATTTAAAGACTGGTTGGATGGGGCTCTGAGCAATTTGGTGAAATGAAAGGTGTCCCTGCCGATGTCAGAGAGGTTGGAATTGGATGATCTTTAAGGTCCCTTCCAATCCAAACAATTCTATAATTTTATGATTCTGATTCTCTACCTTGTTGTTGTCCTGTGACAACTTGAGGTCATTTCCTCTTGTCTCACTTGTTACCTGGGAGGAAAGCTGATTGCTGCCTCACTAAAAATCCTTTCAGGATTTTCCTTTGAAACAGGTTCCCAGGCTCCTGCTTCTCTTCCTGGCTGGGAGGGAAGGAATGAAAATCAGAACAAGAAATTGCAAGGGAAGGTCAGCTACACCGTCACATTTTCACCCACCCTTGTTACTGCTGGCTTCTATACAGTGTTATTTCATCTTAAACTCACAGACAACTGCAAGGTAAGGGAAAGAGAGGTAGAAGAGAGGGGCTTTGAAATGGAACAAGCTGATTAAAAAAAAAAATTAAAAAGGAAAACAGAGTTCTGGGAAAGACTAGGGAACCCAAATGCAGGTTTGGGACAGGCATGACAGACCAGTACTTTTAAAAAGTTTAATATGCTTTGAATGATACAAACTCTGAGGACACAAATGAATAGCTCATGTTTTCAATTTTCAGCTTCATATTTGCTGTATAACCATATTGTCAGAATAATAGAACAATTACTTGTTTGAGGAGTATATACTTGATCCATCACTAATGGGTTTTATGTTGTACTAAACTTATGTACAGTTTAGTACAATATAAAAACCTAAAAATGCCACAGAATCTATTTTTCCTGTGATTTACAGTTCCTTCATCTTTTTTTCCATGTCCAACAGACATCTTCATTTTAGTCATTACTGTTACAGCAATAATTCCCACAATGGCTAAAACCAGAGTAATCAGCTGCTAGCCACAGATCAACAACAAAACATGCCAGTCCCAAGAAAAGCTATGTTTTGGGCAATTAGTACCAGTCTGGAACCTGTAGCCTGGAAATGAATAAAACCATTGTAAATTACTTTGGTTTATTTGAAAACCAAACAGGAAATATTTGTTACCTCGACAATTGAGATTTATTCACCAGAGGCCATCTGAAAGTGCATCATTTGGTCCAAATATTCTGCAGAATTGGATACTTTATCTTTTGTCAGTTGTACAGATGTTTCCCTCAAGCTTTCTGAATCTTATCTAGTATTCCTCCACTGCTTCCATATATTCACTCAGACTTACAGTCCTTGTTCTTAGGTTTTACAAAGAAAACACAATGGTATTTCATAAATCTCATATTTTTTTATATGTGGAACCATGGCTTTAAACTTGCCAGATCCCAAAACATGACATTTCCTAACTTGGATTCTAAGATGACTATTTTTTTTCCTGTGACCACTTTAAACAGAGGAGAAACAGTGCTGCAAAGAGAACAATCCCCATTTTGAGGCATACAATTAAGCACTTTTTTAATATTTAACATGAAATCATAATGCTGTCTAGACATATAAACAGACTGGATAAATAAGGTCAACAGCCTCCTTGGATGACTCATTTATTCTAGTGATAATTGGATTGAACATAAATATGAACTAGAAGGAAATTATATATAAAATGTAACACTGAAATAAATATTACCTAAATAAAAAATTAATAAATTAATAATTAATGCAAAAACTTCAGTCTGCACATCACCTAATTAGGTTACATAAGAGAACTTAATCACTTCAGGTTATAATAGGATGACGCACATAATATGGTTTTCATTGCATGTAATAATAAATGGAATAGCTCTAAAGGTTTAATAAAGATACACAAAACTATTTTTTGCAGTAGAACAAACACCACATTATTTCATATTAAATGTCGCTTTACAAGATTTTTTTTCCTGTGAATTTAACATGCTTTTCACACTACGATGCTCAGTAAAAAGTGCCATGGAAGCTGCCAATCTGGGACTATTATTTTAATGTATAACATGCATCTGCAAAGATTACTAAACAAGATACATTCTCCTGTTATAAAACTAGAAATAAATGTTCATTCTCTGTCAGTTACAAGTCCTGTGAGAGCTGTAACTCTTCTGGGAAGTATTTCAGGGTGTTGCTGCAAAATCTGTGTGGTGTCTGAGACCACATATGTGAAATAGTGTGCAGTACTGGGAGATTTCTCAACACCACCTCTTCCTCATCTGGAAGATACTTTTTTTAGGGGGAAATATCTTGTCAATTATATATTTTTCTACCTCATTAACAATGCAAATTAATTGGTCAGAGGGACCAGTGGCTTTAAAACATGTCTTTGAAAACTGAAATGTCTGAAATAAATGCAAGACATTTGTCTTATTTAAATCTAGGAAGCAAAAATAAAATACTCATTCTATCTTTCCTCCAGGCTTGCCAAATTGGAAAACTAAAATATCACTGCCATGAAATAATCTTAAGTTTTTGTTGAGATTCAGCATGGTCTGAGAGACCTCTCTTTCCTCCTGGACTGGTCAAAGAAGTCTCATGAGATTTAATTTCCAAGGAGGTGACCTATAATCCCTTCCCATATAAACTAGAAGGAAGGGCCAACTGAGTCCCTAGGGAAAGGAGTTAACAAGTGAAGCTGGTGTGACTCAGGTTGGCTTTGGGAACTTCTCAGGGAGAAAATGACCCTCTCTGGAGGCCAGGAAAACTGCTCAGCTGCATGGGCTCAGTGAGTGGTGGGACTGTGGACATATGAAACTGGCGTGGCTGGGGTAAACCACTGTAGCGAGAGAATGGCAGGGGAGGGAGGTGTCCGCTCAAGCCTCACATTGCTCTGCTTTCTACTCCTTCAGGGATCACAAGCATGTCTACAGCTGAGTCAGGCGAGAGTAAAATTTAATAGAAATTCAGAGAAGGATTGAAGTTGTGCTGCTGATTGATAATAAGATGCTGAATGCCGCTAACTTTTCCCTAAAATATGCAATGAATTAAAAAGAATACTGGTTAGGGTATCAACCGGTAAGGGTAGGAATGGCAACAAAAGAAGGACAAAAAATATTTGAATTAGTTCTAGCTGCGCTAAAATATAAACTGGAAACACTGTCCAGTCCTCGGGGGCAGGTGCAGGCTGTGCGTCCCAGGTAGGGTTTAGCAATTTCCACGGGTATCTTGCACACCGTGCAGCAGCGTAGGGGCGCGGGGCCGCTCACCACGGCACCAGCTCCAGGAAGCAGCTAATGCCAGGCTCCAGCTCCAAGTGGTAACAGGGCTGGTTACACACTCTCTTGGGAGCCTCACTCTCCTACTCACTGCATAGCAACTGGAGACAGCTCTGCTTGCATTTCAGGCTGAGTATTTTTAAAAGATTTAACTTTGTTTCTGACTGTTCTTTTACAGACAGCAGCACCCTGCTCCTGCACCTGATCCCTGCTGTCACTGTCTGTGGCTCTGTGCCTGCTACAGGGGAGCAGCCACCAGTTTAGTGACTGACCAGTTAGTCACATATCCAGGTCCCATACGCTTCACTAGTAATTTTTTGTGGATCCTAGTCTATACATGGACTTAGCTGTCCTTGAAGGCTGATCTGAATTTCAGATTCAGTCTTTTAGAGTACAGTCTACTTTCTCTGGTTCTCCATCCAACGGTGCTTTGGTTTTATTAAAACGGCTAAATAAACACCACAATTACCTTCGAGCTTTTCTCCACTTGACTTACAGCTGCATTTTAAAACTATTCAAAATATCTACCTGGACCTGTTCTGAAGATTTAGCACAGCTGGTTTCTAAACTGAGATAAAGAAATCAGTGTGATATCTTTATAGGTAGGATCACAGCATTAATTAAACACAAAGACAATTTATGTCATGTAAACAAACAAGCATTTCTAAAGCTCCAGAAAACTAAATATATAATGCCTCAGAAGTGCTTTAAATACTATGGATCAAAGCCTCATTGTAAGGACTTCTCCAGTTTTGCCTAATGTGAAATCCTGTTTGAGAAAAAAAAAGGCTTTTTAATTACCTTATATTTTTGTCTTTTTCAGATAAGTGGCTTTGTGCATACAATTAAAAAATGATATTACCATGTAAAAATATTGAAGCTGTAACTGAGGCAATCCAAGTTTTTAAAACCTAAATTTAGCACCTATAAGGTAGAGGAAAAATAAGATATTATTTTTGAAGAAATAAGTGTATATCATGTAGCAGTCTTCAGGTCTCACCAGATCCTGTTCTTGTTTTAGGCACTGTACAAATACCAAGGGTATCCCCCCGCTCTCTCTAAGAGCTTACAATCAAAACCTGTAGTGCTGCTGGTTATTTTCTAGAGGAAGCCCCTGACCCTGCTCAGGTACTGAGTACAACACAACTCTGTGTGCATGAAGAGGTGCTGGTGAATCTCATCCCTGGGGCAGGACCGTGCAGGACCAGATTATAGAGAGATGAGATGAGATGAGATGAGATGAGATGATGAGATGAGATGAGATGAGATGAGATGAGATGAGATGAGATGAGATGAGATGAGATGAGATGAGATGAGAGACAGACAGACATATTAGGTTGAGGAACATCCATAACAGCTATTCCAGCATCTTTTCTTTTCAAAGGGCATCCCAGAACTGGGAATTTTGAGGCTTCTTTGCTGGAAGAGAGGGTAAGGGCTGGGTGTCTTTTCAGAAAAGGCACTGTTTTCTTGGCGACATCAGGCAGAAGGAAGCAAGGTCTTGTTCACAACTCTACAGACAGGGCAAGAAACAGAGCAATAAATAAAGAAATCAGCACATGTAAATGAGACGTACATTAAGTCGCTTTCATGGAACTATCAGAAACAGAAGTTGAGAATTAAAACCACTTTTTGCATTTGATGGTATTGAAAGTTGAAATAATTGTTTCTTTCTTGTTGCTGAGTGTGATTTCTTGCAAGCTGAGGTCCTTAGACAGCTTGATAATTATATCTTGATTTCCAGGAATTTATTTGTTAACACAGGCATTTTAGACAACAGATATCAAAACATTTAGACAAAAACAGTAATTATTCTCTATTCAGGGTGTGTTATTTCAGTTGTATGACTAATTACACGCTTTGGTTTTGTTCTATAATTAAATCAATTAACTTGCTACTTAGGCTATTCCCATATTAAAGTAATTTTGTTTCAAATTATTAATCAAACTATTTTAGCTATCACAACAAAAAAGTTTAGCTTCAGTGGAAAAGATGTTTCCACAGAACTCTTGTAGGATGATGTCAATTTATGAGTCCTTACCCAGACACACATGATGCCTTCACACGTTTTGTTTAAAAGTGACACCCTCTCATGTGGGATTGTGTTCCTTTTTTATCCCATTAGTTATGGAAAGCACAGGCAGGTATGAACACAGAGACACAAGCTTTTACATCAAGTTCATGATACTGCTTTCTGAACCATTCTGACACTTTTCTGAGCGGATGGTGGGTTTTGTCCAGTCAGTATTGATCCCTTCTGTGCTTCCTCTGAGACAGCTGATGCGCTGACTTCTTTCTGTGACTGATCCTCAGCTCCTGATGCCTGAAACAAAACACAGTATGACGCTAAAACTTGTTTGCAGCTATCCAGAGGGACCTTGATGGGCTCGAGGTGGGCCCCTGTAAACCTCATGAAGTTCAGCACAAGGCGGAGTTCAAGGTCCTGACCTGCACTGAGGTAATCCAGCATGGATAAGGGCTGGGTAGAGAATGGGTTGCGAGCAGCCCTGCCAAGAAGGACTTGGAGGTGTTGGTTGATATGACCCAGCAATGTGCCCTTGCAGCCCAGAAAGCCAACCACACCCTGGGCTGCACCAAAAGCAGCAAGGGCAGCAGGGTGAGGGAGGGGATTCTGCCCATGTGCTCTGCCCTTGTGAGAGAAACCCCACCTGGAATACTGCATCAGCTCTGGGGGCCCAGCATAAGACATGGTCCAAAGGAGACCACAAAGATGATCAGAGTGCTGGAACACCTCTCTTATGAGGAAAGACAGAGAAAATTGAGTTTGTTCTGCCCGTAGAAGAGAAGGTGGAAAGACCTTATAAGAACTTTCCAGTGCCTAAAGGGGGCTACAAGAAAGCTGGAGAAGGAGTGTAGTGATGGGATGAGCAGTTTTGAAGTGAAAGAGAGTAGACTTATATATTAGGAAGAAAACTGAGGTGAGGCCCAGGCACAGGTTGCCCGGAGAAGCTGTAGCTGCCCCATCACTGGAAGTGTTCAAGGCCAGGTTGGAGGGGGCTCTGACCAACCTGGTCTAGTGGAAAGTGTCCCTGCCTATGGCAGGGAAGTTGGAAATAGGTGATCTTTGAGGTCCCTTCAAACCCAAACCATTCTGTGATTCTATGATTCTATCTTACCCTTTCTTTCAAATGATGAACAATTCAGAATGAAAACTATAATTCCTGTCAAGAGGAAGAAAGATTGGTGAGAGCTGAGTATTTTTGCAAAGCTCAATCAAGTACTGAGTTTCATGAAGTCTTCTGTATATTCAGTGAAAACCTTGACATTACACTAACACTCCTAAGTGGGGTGTGCGTGGGGTGTGTGTGTGCGTGTGTGTGTGTTTTAGCCACAGATATTTCTTTCTCATTATTTTATTATGTTAAACTGTTATGAGAATATACAGAACTAAGCTAACTGAAAGGACCTACCAGAAATTCTATTTAAAATGCAAGAGTTTTATAAAAAGCTTAAATTAAAAGAGAATCAGAAAGTCAATGAGAGGGACTTTCAGTGTGAGGAGGGAGCAAAGAAGAATAGGAAATGAAATTTAAAGCTATTTCAAAGTGTAGGCCTGAGAGCAACTGCTTGAGAAGTTCAGGAGACAGCTTGGGAGAAAATAAAAAAGTGAAGATAAACCACGTCTGATTGACAAAACTTCAGGAGCCTGAGTCACTAAGATGCTGTTGATTTGAAAAGGTACTTGCATAAAAGATTTTGAATTTTCACAATGAGGGAGGGAGGCACTGGGGCAGAGGGCTTGAGGAGGGTGTGGAATCTCCATCTTTGGAAGTATTTCAAAGTCAACAGGAGACAGCCCTGAGCACCCTGCCCTGGCCTCAGAGTGCACCTCGCCTTCAGCAGGGGTTGGATTAGATTGTAATCTCCAACCTGAGTGATTTAATAATCCTATGATTTGGAAAAGTAGTCTGAGATGCAATCGGCTCCGCAACTTAATTTTTTCCACAATCTTAATTTTAACCTACACATATACTTTAATTTTAATGTCATACTTCTGAAAAAGAAATTGCTTAGAATTTCTGTAATTCACAGCTTTGAATTAGACTTGAAAATTTTACTTAATATGAATTTTTCTTAGCCTGAAGTTTAGCACTCTTCAAGGGAGCTTTTTTCCCTTGGAGTTTTTTCACTGAGAAAACACTGCAAAACTGGAAGCACCTTTGGGAGCAATTCAATCCAATTAGGTCAGTGGTACACAATATGATGAAAGCTATGAGAAAAGCTACATGCATATTGACAAGCTTGTAATAAACTCCATTCTGTTCCATTAATTTATTATGAAATCATTCTGTGATGACACCATTTTCAAGTGCAGCTATAAAATCTGCATTTTGAGCCACTGAGCTATGTGTCGGATCTTTTCCCAACCTGGAAACCTGAAACTGTGGTTTACATTTTCAGGCACATATAATATTTCCTCTCTTCATATTAGAGTTGAACAAAATATTGTAAAATGGTGTTCTAGTAAAAATCAAAATGGGCAACTGAGAAATTTGAACTTCACAATGTTTTTAGGTTTTGTCAAGGTAGACTAAAGCAAAAATGTAACTTAAATCAGACACTGCAAAATATAGTTTCAATGAAAATATATGGTAAAGTACTCTGTTTTTTTAATGCCCTATTATTTTCTAAACACAAATATCTGAAGGTTTCACTTTTGAGATTTCCCCTTCAATATTGTCCCCAGTTCGGTGTCAAGTTTTCACTGGAAAAAATACTATCTACCATTAAGAATATTCATGATAATTCTATGTCAGAACACTTCACAAATACAAAAAGAATTATCACTTAACAATTTTACTTGCCCTAAATGACTTGTTTGAATTAGTTGAAAATACATATCTAAAATTGTGCTTAAAACCATTCTTCTGTTGCTCATACTGTTTTTTCCATCTTTTAAATTACTCAGAAATAATAAAATAAATCTTAGAAGTATGTAATTTGTCTAAAATAATGAAAATAAAAGATTTATTTACAGGCACACTGTGACAGTGTCTGCTGGGATAACTTTGTATTAATATCTAATGATCCAAGAAATGGATAAACTTTATATAGTTTAAAAATCTTTACTGAACACTTTGAACTGAATATAAGTGGCATAATATGTGTTTTAGAATTAGGAAATAAAACTGTAATGTATGGGATGTTGTCCATGAATTTCTAGATAAACCTGATATCTTTATATTGAAACATGATTTTAAGAACTGGAAATGACAGCCATTCAAACCATCACATAAAAAAGGTATGATTTTTCTTGGTAGTCTGAGAACTTCACTATGTCTAAGGTGATACTAAAAAGTTAAAATCACATCAAAACATAAAAGAAAATCAAGTTAAGATCCTTCATTTTAAAAAGCAGAATGTCCCATTCACGAAAACAGTAAACAGGGATTCATCAGAGGTTTGGTGAAGGCTCAAGGGAAAAGAGTCTAGTCTACATTGGATGTAAACCTTCTGTGGAGGTACATGCTCAACACAGTGAGGAAAAGAAAAATTAGACAAGAGGAGGACAATGTTTGACAGACAACAGGTTAGCTTTGTCTTGCTCAACATCAGAAATCAGAGCTAGTCTAGTCCCAGCAAGCCTTTCTGTCACGCTCTGCCAGAAATTTCAATAGGAAAACATATTTCAAAGCTATGTGGGGGAGGTGAGAGGCTAAGTAGGTTGTTTAAACAAGCTCTGTAAATTTTATGTTGCAGCACTTTGTTGGGAACCGCACCAAATACGTCTCTATCAGCAGTTCTCTGCCCCACTGTCTCTGGGATTCACTTTACAGGTCACAGATTGGGAGAAAGATCCCTGTGTGTGCCAGCAGGCTTCACAAAGCTTCACAAAGAAGTGTGAAATATCAGGAATTAGAGCTACTCGGCAAAGAGTCCAATTCTTCCTGAAATTAGTGGCAACTAGGTGTCTAAGTAGACATTAGGGATTAAAAGATCTTTGAGAATGAGAAGGTAGATTAGGTACTTCTCCTGTGACAGTATATTGTGAAAAATGTTCTCTGAACATTTTGTCCATAGAGAAACTGTTTATGCAATGGTGAGAATTTGTCTTCATCCAGACCATAAGCATAGATGCATAGTAAGGTAAAGAAACAAAGGGAGGAATAAATCAGCAAATATGATTCAATCAGACTGGGGAATAGATGGAATTCTTTTGTAAATGGTTCACAGACATGCTTAGAGCAGACAGCAAGAAATATAGGATTAGGATTGGCAATTGCTTTGAATTTTGGTGTGGTTTACAAGTTAGGTCTAGACAGCTGTCAACATGTAGCAGCTGCTCTAGCAGAAACCCCGAGCTGTTTTTCAATTACTTTGCTGGGTTTTAATAAGAGCACAAACCACAGGGATCTCCAAAACTGCTTGGGAGTATTTAGGTCTCAGTACACATGGAGCTCTCTGGTGCTCCAAAGACTAAAGCTGGTTTGGGGAGCCTGCTGCTGTTCAGTCCTACCCATAACATCATTAACTGAATTCCATGGGAACGGACAAAAGCTCTTCAACACTGACCAGTGCTGACCTGGTCCAGTGCTGCCTTCACTGCTGATTCAGTCTCAGTTTCCAAAGCTGATGTTGCCTCATCAAGCAGAAGAATCTTAGGATTGTGAGCTCTATTAAAATTAGAAAGTATCACAATGATTCCATACCAGAAGGCCAAGACCTATGATGTATATATCAAAAAGAAAACAATACCATAGAGATCTTGGCTGATATAGCCTGTTTGATAGCAGTGTGCTTGACATCTTCTATTTTTTGGTACCTGAAAGGAAAAAAAAAACACAACAAAACCCCCCAGAACATACAAGAAATGACCCTTTCTTTCATTGTGTATATGCATAAATTTCCCTTGAAGTACACTGAAAATGTATATAATATTTTTGTACACAGTCATTTAAGCCCAAGAAAGAGTAAAAGAAAATGCATTGACTGACTCTCTATACTTGTAATATCCTGAGCAATTTTATTTTATTGTAATTACAGACGAACACACACAGAGAAAAGGTCTGCAACAATGGGTTTTCATTCTATGTGTCTTAGAAATTAAAAAGCATTGAGATGATAATTGCACCAGGGATGGCCTTGAAATTGTCATTCAGCCTCAACTTTCAGTAAAAAAAGCCCCACAAAAGTACAGAGTGGCAAATATGATTTGGGGTATCTTAATTACCACATCTGACCTGAAAGGGAAAATGGTAAGGAAGGAATGTGCTCCCCATGGTGACCATGAACTCTTTATTCCAGAGTATTGAATAACCTGGCTGACATAATTCTGGTTCAGTATCAAAGATTTTTAGTGATTATTTTCAAATTGTGGATATAGACAGGGGGCTGAAGTGTTACAACAGAAGCAGTAACCTGAGAAATTGCACTTTTATTTCAACAAAAGCAGCACAAGAAACTTGCAAACAAATCCTAAAGAAAATAATAAAGTCTAAAATAAATGGCAATAAATTATGTCATGAATTAGGGAAGAAAAGAATTAACCCAATTATTTTTCTTTAGTACTTCTTTTTCTAGAGAGGCCAGACCCAGTAAAACTAATCCATTGGGACTTCATTAATGCCTACTAATACCAATTTCTCCTAAAGCCATGAGATAAATTATTAAACAATAGTTGTGAGTAATAAAAGAACAGTAGGGTAAAAAAGAGTTTGAAGGAAGACAGAGGTGTTCAGCATGGAGAGCTGACATAATATCCAAGGGAGCTGACAACATTACTGCTTCCCTCTGTCTTGGGATTTATTGCTCTTACTTAAATTAATGGCTTGGGCATGCAAACAATACTCATGATAATGAAATTTTCTGATGGTACAAAACTGAGAGGATCAGTACAGAAAACCAGTGAGAAGACTAGGACAAAAGAATACTGGAATATCTTACAGAATTAGGTAAATGATATTGGAGAGTAGTAATAAGAGAAGCAGATGAACCATAATTACGTGAAATACAATATGACAAAATGAAAGAAAAATATGATCAGTGAAAACCTATACTGTATGAGAAAACTAAAATTACTTAATTCAGTAGTCTAGCAAAATGCCGTTTGACAGAATCTAAGATTTATTTCTATAAACAGCACAGGAAAGTAAACCCACAGGAGGGAGCTACTAAACCAAAGACTCAATGCTGGTCCAGGAACAAATTAATATACAGGAACTGTGCATTTATTTTGTTGGAAAGAGATGTTCAATCTTCAAACAAGTAGAATACCTTTCCTGAAGCAGTGGAGTTGAAAAGCTCAGGTCATACATTTGTTTTCTACAAAAACAAGACCTGGTCTCAGTAACAGGGAAGATCCTTCCCAATTCTGAGCCATGAGGAAAAACCTACATCAGGTTTAGTGCACTCATGGCAGGAAGTGGCTGGCAAACAGCACCTCGAGGATGAGCAGGAAAAAAAGATAATCAGAGTTATGAGAGTAGTGAAGAGCACTGGGTGATCAAAGAGAGATGCTGAACTGAACTGGGAAGCCAAGTGAAGGTACCCAATGCAGAGCTAGGTAATAGTGGCAGCTGGAGCATCAAGGGATGGAACATGTTTTCTGTGGGTGACAGTTATTGAATTTTGAGCTTCAAAACTTGCTGGGTTTTGTGGTCATGCTGTTTATATTTAGATAAAAGATCAAAAAGATGGCAAGACTGGTATTTCGTAATGTAATATGAAAAAATACATGTGCATGACCTTGGTATTTCAGTGTTATACTTGTGGATTTTTTGCCACATACCTGTCTTTTTAGTTTGTAACTCTCACTGGGTTTATGAGGTTTTAAAGACCATATTCTCTTTAAGAACAGAATTCCCTCTCTACATGCTTTGTGATGCTTTTTTAAACTACTAAAAAGAAATGAAAAGAAAAAAATCAGCAGCAAAAAATACATTAGAAAAATGAAAAATCTCTAAAGCCATTGTTATAAAAACAGCCAACATATGGAAACTTTGCAGTATTATATCTGAGTCCATGCTGGAGGCACTGGTCTTCTTCAGTTGCACCAGTGTCATCATGCAGCTATTCACACCTTTCTGTATGTGGACAAGATCTAAATTCACTAAGAGACAGATTGTATTTTTAAATCTTACAGACACCAAATGAGATTACAGAAGATACGGCTCACCACTTTATTGAAAACTCATATGTTTTTCATATCTTTGCATGGAGAGCTGATGAGAATTCCATAACAGGACCGAAGGCCAGAATCACAAGTGTCAATTTCCAACCTTTTGTGAAACCAACTTTAAGTGCAACGAAAAAGGTGGCAATCACCTGAATGAACTTTTTCCCCTATACCTTCTTTAATCTTGGAGATGTCACTAAAAAAACCCAGCTGTGAGAGATCCCTCCCCCAGGGCCCCCCTCAGAACGAGACCCCTGGCAGAGATCTGTGCACTGGACTATGCCTTACTCTCCTGTGGTCATTACCCACTTGCAGAGGAGGGAAAGCATCTGAGGAGAGGAAAAAGGATGTACAGGAAAGTTGTGGCAGGAAGAAGAGAAACCAGGTTGCAAATCAGGCAGGGCTGGTGGCAAAATGGGAACTGAGGAGTGCAAGGGGACAATGAGGAGTGAAAGATGTGAGCATGGAGAAGAGTACAAGCAATCTGGCACAGACAGAGTGGGAAAATGCAAGGTGCTCCCTTACTCATAAAATGATGTTAGCTCAAAGACATAGCAAAAGTGAATTCCTACAGTTCTGTGAAATATTTATTATAAGATTAGCCAAATATTAGAATAATCTTTAGAGAACATTCACTTGAGATCTCTATTACAAGAAAAGAACAGCCATGACTTGACTGAAAACTTTCCTATTACCTGGTCATATCTTCCTCCAGCCTTCCCATCAGAGTGTAAGGAAAATCTCTTAGAAAAATTAATCACTGATGTACTAATAAAGAAAAATTTGCCAGAGAGTTTTACAATAAGCTTTAAATTGTGCTATATTTTCTCTCTAGAAAATACTTCTAGAAAACATTTCTCTGGCAAATGGATGGCTGTGTTTATATCTAGAAAATCAGTGTTGTCTTGTCAGAGTTTGACAGCATTGGTTGAGAAGCGATAAAAAGCTCAAAAAATTAAACCAAAAAATTTGTTCAGAGTGAGGCTGGTAACATGAGAGCTCTTAGAAACTTGGAGGAACTCAGTGTTTTCCTTTCATTATGAGTTATCAGGGTGGCCTTTGAGGGTCTTACAGCAATGCAGGAGCATGGAGAGGTGGCAGAAAGGGAAAGCTTTTCTCAGGAGAGCAGAGAGAAGCAGCAATAGCAGTACCCGAGCATCCACTCTGCAGCTGCCTGTGGCTGTCCTGTTAGGAATCTGCAACTTTTAACAACAAAGGTTTGCCAGTCCCTGGCTTTCACTGAGTAAAGTCTTGGCTTACTGTCATGATGTCAAAACAATGTTCTGTGAGAAATGATGGCTTGTTGGTGAGAGTGAAAAAACAACCCTCTTTCTCCTTTGGCAGACTCAACCCAAATCTGATTCTTTGCCTCAGGCTGTCAGCAGATGTGACAAAGTATTTCTATAACATTCCTTTTGTCATGTTAAAGTCATCTTTGAGGCATGGGAGACTTTTGCATACTTTTTGTACAAAAGTCTATGAAGTTATGTTCAAGCATTTTTTGATTACTATTTACTACTTAATACAGCTTGTGATGTATTGAATGGTTTTGACATACTGAAAGTCACCATATGGACTGGATATATTTAATTGGTTGGAAAAGTCTATGAAGTTATGTTCAAGCATTTTTTGATTACTATTTACTACTTAATACAGCTTGTGATGTATTGAATGGTTTTGATATACTGAAAGTCACCATATGCACTGAATATATTTAATTGGCTGGGTCCACATGGTTGGCCATGATTTTTCCTGCATTGAAGAACAGAATGGCTGAAGTTGACAGGCACCTCTGGAGACTGTCTAGTCCAAAGCCTAGCTAAAGCAGGGCTAAGTAGAACAAGAAGTTTGGGGCCATAACTAGTTTAGTTTTGGATATCTGTTATGTAAACTCCACAATCGCTCTAAGCAACATATTCCAGTGCTCATTCACTCTCACAATTATAAACTGTTTCCTCAGGTTCAGATGAAATTGAACATATTGCTTCTGGACACAAAAAAGAGTAGTGTTTGTGCACATCCATATTCACCCACAATGACAAGTTCATTGGTGTGTTATTGAGAATTATTTTCATCTTGTGAAGCAGTCTCATCTTAAAAACAGAATTTTCCCAGTGTAAAACAGTAAGCCATCTCTATGTCCTCATTGCAGCCTGTTTCACCAATTAGACAGTTAAATTATTTTAAAATTATTTTCATTTAGGTCATATGAAAGTGCATTGAACATCTGTTTTAAAGTCTGTGGTATACTAAATTGAACCAAATATTGAACACAGCTGCAAAATCAAGCAATTATGAAATGCTTTTATCTTTTATTAACAGGCAATGCCAAATTCAATAAAATTTGGTATTGGTAAAATACTGGTAAAATCGGTAAAATTTGGTATAAAACACTGACGGTGGTGGTAAAATGCCTGTTGTCTCACAGGTGAACAGTTTCAGTTTAATATAAATGTGGAATTTTAATGCCTTATTTTGTAAATTCCTGTATGTGTTCTGTAAAATGTAGAGGTCACATGAAATTTAATGTAGGATGACAGTGGTGTTGAAGGCAATTTCTCTTAAAGAAGCATGTTGCTCAATAAAATGGAACTCAAACTCAGTATCTGGAAACAAATTATACAGACTAAATGAAAACCTCTTTGCTCTCATAATACTCTGAAATACTTTTTACATGGGAAGATTCTTCTTTGTCCTTCTCCTTTATCTTAATATGTTTTATGACAAAAGAGATTAAATTAGGAAGAAATAAATTAAAGGCCTTTGATTTGAATGTGGAGATAACCATTATCTACCATCATGGATTGCCTCCAGCAGGTCTGCTTGACATAGTAGAGGCTGGGAAGAGCTGTTAGTATCTACTGCCTTAGTCTAGATCTTAGGAATTCTGGCTTTAAAAGACATGGCAGCAATGCTGTCAGGACTGTAAATTTGATGTGCTAATCCCTTAGGCAGGAAAGAGAATATTGCTGTTTAGGTTAGAAGAATACTGCATATAGTGAGTTGAACAAGACATACATTAAGTAGTAAAAAGAAAAAAAGACAATGCAGATCAGTGTAACCGTTTTTCTGAACAAATGAGGCCATCATGTGGCAAATTAAATACATGTCCACAGGAAGAAAAGTTGCTGATTTACAGAATAGAGTAATAAAGAAGAAAATACCCACCTTTCATCACGAACTCAAAGGAAAATCATGTTAAAGTTCAAACACAGAAATCACTTCCAGCATTTCAAATTACCACAAGTACTTATAGAGAAATTTTGAAAGATATTTTGATATTTATTTCCATTTGGAATGAAATATTCTTAGATGGAAATCACATACTTTTTTCTACAGCTAAAGTCTTATAAGTAATAGTGTGGAAATGAGAGCTAGAAAGAATAATCATATCTCCAGAGGAAAGATTTCAAATGTCTACATACAAATGCCAAGCAAGCAACCAAGCTTCTGATTATTTAACAAGCTCCTCAGGAAATTGCAGGAAATGAAGTTATAAACATCTGCAAATCTAGATTGCTGTATGCTTCATCGAATGTACCATTAACAAGCTGAACAGGGAAATATTAGCATCATGAACTGTAATTCACAACTCTAATATGCATGAGGACTACAGTCTAAGCAGTTTTTGACTCAGCAGATATGTAAATAACTCTGATCTTCAGTAACTCATCTTCTTTTACAGTGAAAAATAGATAGATACATGTAGATATATCTTCTGTAGAGCTACCCAAAAGAAAATCCTGGGAAAACTTAATTTAGATTAGGAACTCATCTGATGGATGGAGAAATGTGTCATAATTCCATAGCGCCTTTTCCTACTCATCCTTTGGCATGTGTGCAAACATTTTATTTGGTTTTTTTGTTTGTTCGTTGAACAACATGGAAACGATGTGTTGCTTTACAACACTATTAAATATATGCTTAGAATGACTGAAAAGTTTCTACAACAAAGCAAGCACATTGATTAATCCAAAATGAAAGGTGTACAAAATGTCATTTATGTAAAAGGGAAGGTAAGAAGAAGTTAATGCAAAGGAAAGACAAGAGTGCCTAGAAAGAAAACAGTGTGGTACCAGTGTTAACCAAACAGCTTGTCATAGCCCTAGCAGTAAAGAGGGTAGATAATGCTGGTCACTGTGCACCTACACTACTTACAAGGGCATGAAGGGACAGAACAAGGGAAAATGGCTTCAAACTGAAAGAGAGCAGGCTTAGATTAGATACTGGGAAAAAAATCCTGTACTTTCAGCGGGATGAGGCACTGGAGCAGGTTGCCCAAAGAAGTTGTGGATGCTCCATCCCTGGAAGTGTTCAATTTGAACAACCTAGTCTAGTGGAAGGTGTCCCTGTCTACAACAGAGAGGTTGGAACTAGATGTCCTTTAAGGTCCCCTCCAACCCAAGTCATTCTATGATTCTATTGTAGCTTCATTCTTTCTGCCATGGCTTTTTTTATATATTGCTGTAATGAAAGTTGTCATAATTATGGACATTTGAAACATAAGTGGGAACACACAGTTCCTGTGTCATACAGATATGCATTCCTTCTCCCTCAACATTGCTTTGTTTTAACATTTTGTATATAATGAACTGATTTTTTTTTTCTTGGATTAATCAAGTTATTCACTTCTTTTTCATCTGTGATTTGACAACCAAATCAGAGTTAACACAGAAAAAAACCTTTTTCTTTTACTTAGGTGATGTAAGGATCATGCTTTTTTATCTTAGAACAAGTGTTTGTGTATTCAAAAAAGATTCTTAATGTATTTGTCTCCTTTACTAAGCAAATGAATGATACCATTTATACTCAGAGATTATATGCATAAGCACAATATTTACATTTAAGTTATCGAAAACATCAATTACTTAAAGTGTTGGGACATTTTAAAACAGCCCCATACAATTTCTAGTATTTCTATTAAGAATGTCTCTGGCTTGGTGAATGTAAGGCTGCAGCCAGTGTTTATGGATCTACATTTATAAAACATTATGTAATGCAGGATCTAAGATGCTGATTTTAGTAGAGCACTCATTCAAGGTATGATTCATTTCTTCTACACCAAGGCATTAACAATGTAGGTATTTTTGATAATCATGCTCACATCCCCTTCTGAAGAGATACAATACAAAGTTGTTGCTAATCTGACCTGCTAGTGACAGCAACTCAAGAACAGGATGAAATGTGCCCTAGTCTTCGTTGGCCAGACCTTTGTTCACCCTGCAGAAGATAGACTTGCATAGAGAAATTACTTATGTTTGAATGCTCACTGTGAGTCACGTGCAGTCCTGCGCTAGATCTCTACCACAACAGTGTTATGACACTGATCTCCCTCCTTAATGGAGTACACCTGGAATGAAATTTATGCAGGAATAACCACGCAAAGACAAAATGAAATGTACTCACCTTTCAATAGCAGGGACTGCTAAAGACAGTTGCCTTTGTGAGTTCTGCTTTTTTCCTTCATGTTCTCTACTTTTGATAGCACTATAGTCCATGAAATCTACAGCAAAGAATTTGAAGTTGCTGCTAGTTCTGTTTCCTACTTCCAGCTTTCAATTTACTGCCTTAAGGTAACTAGAATAATGATACCACCCTCTCTTGGAAATACGGAATGAATTTATGATAAAACTACATTGGTCTAGACAATTTGTCTAGAAGACTGAGTACTTGACAACAACAGTTATTTAGGCTGTCCATAGATACATTTACAGTGTAGCCTTTTCTGCACAAGAATTGAATGGTTTTGCCCTGTATTCATAAGCAGTGTATCAAGTTTCTTCTTTCCTCCAAACTGTCTTGTTTCTTTTCAATGACCAAACCTACAAGTTAGACTGGAGGAGTAGGACAAAGAGTTATAAAGGTACAAATAGACTATATACTATGAGGAAGAATTGTGTCTATTTGTGCTAGGAATGATTATAATGATTACTCATTAACAAATATTTAAAGGAGATATTCAGTGTCTTACAGAAATTAAGCTACCAGGAAGGTTGCTTTTATAGACAAGTATAGCAACAGGAAAGAGACATCAGATTCAAAGTATTCACTTGCAAGAAAGGAGAACTGGTTCCACTAAATCTCGATTGATGGGGAGTCAGTTTTAGGGAGGAATACCATTGAACTTCTCCCAACAAGTGGGATAGTTCAGGAAGAACTTTGAAGGAATGCCTGAAGAAGAGACTAGTGGAGATCCAGAACTGACGTATAGTCTACTTCGGACATGGTTCATGGTCTACTGTATTGGTGATAAATACTCCTTCAGAAACTCTTGAAGCAAGGGAGAATGGTGGAGTTTACTCATGTTCTCACTCTAGGTCAAATATGGAAGTGTTTTAAAATGAGATACTTGTTGCATTAGGAACAGCCAATTATCCTTGCAGGAGTTAATATGCTGGAGAAAGCTGGGCAATAGGACACTGGTATTTAACAGGCAGATAAGAATCTGCAGTAAGAATGACTTTCTAGACCTAAATCCTCTCTTTCTTCTGAGAACTCTATTTTGATTAGTTGTTTCAGCAGGAGGGCTATCAGACTGTTGAACTTATGTCCTTGCTTTCTTTTTCCCCTGAGCCAGTGGCATTTGCTTGCAAAGTGTTTAGGATTGCCAAGGTGGTGTCAATACTGACATCTCTCTAAAGAGTTGTTCCAAAGATAATGGGTCTAAGAGGCACAAGAGATGTGTGAGAAAACATTAAATTACCTCCCCTCAAAACAGTGAGTACTGCTTGAAACTGCTGCAGGCTCTCAAAGACAGAGGAAAAAAGGTCAATTATTTCAGAATAACAACATATACATATTCTGTGTTCAGGGTGCTTATGGGCAAAGACAAGAGCTGGCGACTCCAGCAAGGAGGACTTAGAGCTCAGACAAGTGTCTTGTGACATCAAGGGGAACCAGAATGGTCGGAGTCTAATTGAAAAGACCGAGCTAAGGAGTAAGACCTCTTAAGTCCCTTGGAAAGATGTGGTAGAATAACAGTCCTTAAAGCAGAAATGTTCTAGTTCAGTCAACCCTTCCTTTGGGTAAAGCATTGCAATTAAAAGGTGCATGAATAGAATATGATGAAGAACACATTTTTGGAGGTGTCTTTGTCTGCCCTTTTGGCTTTGTGCCCATAAACTACATGATGAGGTATTGAATGGTAGCTCAACTGTAGTAATACGGCTGTCATGGTCTTCTGAAAAATATTCTGTAAAGGATGTAATGGTGAGCAGCAGCATAGCTTTTGAAGCATTTATAGTGGATTTGGAATTATTATACAAACTTTTGCATAAGCCTCAACAAATACTTCTTTTAAAATGTAGAAGAAAAGAATAGGGAAAAATAGATTGTTTTGGAAAGTTTCTGCATTTGATGTCAACGTCTGAAATATGTTTTAAACTATATGGCCAAAATTTAAAAAATTGGTTTTCAGATGTTTCTGACAAAATATTTACAGTGCTATCTTGATTTTCATGAAGAGCTAAATTAGTCTGGTAAATCAAACATCTTTGAAATGAGTTGGGGTAATAACCCATTCATTGCTAATCCAATAATTAACCCAATAATTAGAAAATGTATCATCAACAATTAAAAATTCTAGTTTAAAACCCAAAATATTAACATCCAAATTTTAATAAAAATAAGTATGTTATTTAAGTATGTTCTTACTTGAATCTTCAGACTATAATGTTGAAGAGTTCCTATTTCATTCTTACAGTTGCCAGTATAACTTATTTATATTATTATGCAGAGTAATATCCTTATTGATGGACAGGAGCCTTATTGTATCAAGCAATGCATAAATAGGCAACAAATTTTCTAGTCAAACTGGTTTTCCATCTAAGACAGGAACTAAACAAATAGATATGTGATTCAAGAGGAATACAGTGAGTCTGCATCAATCAACATTCTGTAGAGTGTAATTAGTACATGGTTGAGCCTAGCTGATGAGCCTGTCTGCCTACAGACTGGCTCTGTGTGAATAAATATCTACGTGTAGGTAAGACAGACCATATGCATAAATCACAGGAAATGAGAAATTGCTGTGATGGAAATGCGGACGATTGATTAATCAAGACAGTTTTAAACTTAAAAACAAAACTTTACTGCATAAATACTCACAAAATACATTTCCACTGTTTAGTAATTAATAATTATTAATCAATATTACTCCATATTCAAAGCAGTTAGCCCTTAACAGCCATCCTATATTAGCAAGTAATATACAAGAACCCAGAGCTGATGCCAAGAATTCAGCACTGCTGGTTACAGTCCTTGAGAATCTCAGTTACGGCAGTGCTCAGGTTCAAGAACTCTTCAACCAAGGACATCAACACTGAAAGGGTGCCTTCCTTCCCTCTCCTCCAAGTCCAAATCCAGGATCTTCACCTTGTATAAAACACTGCAGTCTTTAGAGAGCTCTTAGTCCTTGACCTCTGACTCCTAGGATTTTGAGAGACTTGCAGAGAGTACTTTCCCAGACCGCAGCAGATGCCTTGTCTTGCCCATCAGTTGTGGATATTGCTTTTTCTTCCTTATGTACTGTTTAATTTCTGTTTCATTTCAAGCAGTCTTTTTCCATCTCTTAAGGTTGGAGCTCTTCAATGATCAGTAATTAAACATCAGTAAGGTATTTTCAGTTCTGGGACCTTTGTTTTCTGCCTGCGCCCATATTTTCAAGGCCTTTGCTGACATCCCAGGCTGAAACTCCACATCATAACAACAGACATCTGGCATCAAGCTTCAGCTCACCACCTCACCTCATAACAGCTTAATAGGCTAGGCCTGACTCTCTTACACAGGCACAGTGAGGATAAGGCTTGAGGTTTATTTCTGACAAGAGCAAAACTGTTTTTAATGAGCATGAAAATATTTCCAAGTTACTTACACCTAACTAGTGTAATTTTTGAAAGAGTTCAAAGCAAGCTAATATTAATTACATTTGGCTTAGCATGCTTCTACTTTCATGAGTGCAATGGGCATCTGCTTTGGCCACATAGAAAAGAGGTTTGAATAATGAAAACTAGTAGTGAGAAACTGGTACACATTTACTTAGTATTTCTAGGGTTTGCATAACTTATGAAAGGATTGAAGAAAACCAAAAATATCAAGACTGACTGTTGAATTACAATGACAAGAGTAGCCACAGTGACAATTCAGAGAAAAGTTCAGCCTTTAACTGAGATGTTGCATTACCCACTTTGAACATTGACCAGAGAATAGTAGACACCTTTCTCAGCCAGAAGTTGCTGATGGGTGCCCTGCTCTATGACCCTGCCATTCTGGACCACTGCGATCTTGTCAGCATTCTGGATGGTGGAGAGGCGGTGAGCTATGACGATGCACGTACGACCTTCTCGAGCTTTATCCAGCGCTTCCTGGACAATCTGCACAATGAACAAACCAAAAGGTGAACTATTCTGGCAGCTGTTGTGAGATATACCTCAACTGCCATCGGTAAACTCTAATGTGACAGTGAAGGAAAGGGAGTATCTGTTGCTTAAGCTTCTTGATTTAGAGTTAGCCCATGTGGGTAGAGTCCAGGCTGTTAGAGTGGATAATGCTGTGATAGTTAAGAGAATTAGAAGGAACCAGGCTCATTACTGAGACGCATTTTAGGAAAAAGAGAAAATGGTCTTAAATTGTAGGAGATGTTCTGACTGGGTATAAAACAAGAATTCACTGCAAGGATAATTAAGCATTGAAACAGGGACAAAAACCTCCCTACTGAACTTCCTTGAGATTTTCAAGTACCCTACTAGACACAGCAAAAAGTAATCTAAATTTGAGTTCAGTATTGACCTTTGTGTGAAGTGAAGGTTTAACTGGGGACCTCCACAGCTTCCGTTCATGAGTGATTAATTATACATGGAAGTCAAGTCAATATTCTTGGGCCAACTGCTATCACACTACTTCTCATGATTTCATGGGGATTCTCATGAATCACATTTTCTTAAAGCTATCACTGGCAGAAAGATATTAAAAACAATCTCTGTTTTCCAGTATTTATTCCATATGTTTATTAATGAAGAATAAAGTAAGAGGTAAAATTTCGATACCTAACTGGCCTATAATCAAGAAAATAATAAACCATGGGATTACTTAATGGCATTTTCTCCTTAAAATTTTTTCATGCCTACAATTGATCAAAACTTAGTAGTAAATTTTAACTTTACAGATTATAATATATGATATAATATTTGCCTCATCAATAGTAAGTATTTTTGTAGGCTCTCTGTTAATTTTCTACAGCTAGATTGTACTTTTGTACCATCAAGTTTGCAGCTTTGGGCTTAAAAAAGTAGTAAATGTCTTAGAAATTTTCACCTGAATTTTTAGTTTTAGCCATGAACATGTAGCAAGGACCAGAGAGCAATGGGAGAAGGAATAAAACTTAAGAAAGCCACATTTCACAAATTCACAGAAAAAAACCCCCCAATGTTCTCTGGCAGCATCCTCAACTTTTTTGGCTTCTGTAGTTTGTGTTTCCTGATTCAATTCTGATAGCACTTTCTCAGTTGAAGCCTGAAGACTTCTAGGCTACGGAATGCATTCTTCATAGCAACTTCAATCTGCCTACTGCCATACAGATGTAAAAAATACTTTTTTTTTTCTTTCCCGAGGAGGGGTAAGACATTTATATTTGTCTATTATTTGGCTAAATATGTAATTTGCATAAGCCCCCATTTTCCCAGCATTTGGCATTAAACGGTGGGAGTAAAAACAGTAATCATAATGCAAAAAAAAAAGATTAGATTCCAGATTCCTGCTTCATAGTTGTTACCTTTTCACTTTCTGTGTCCAAGGCAGAAGTAGCTTCATCCAGAAGCAGAATTTGGGGCTTACGTACAAGAGCTCTGGCAATAGCGATACGTTGTTTCTGGCCACCAGAAAGCTGGGTTCCCTTGTCCCCTACACGGGTATTGTATTTCTGGAAAAAAAATACTAAGTTCAGCCTATGAATGAAAATCAATTCAGAGGTATATTGAAGCATATCAGCTCTGACACCAGCCTCCCATAATCTACATATTCCACACCAATAGCTTTCTGAAAACAACTGACCAGAATTTCTATCTGCCACAGATCTATAGATCTTTTACTAGTAGACTTCTTTATAACATCGAGTGTTTAATAAATTCAAAGCAACAAGCCACTTCAAGGTTGAAATGGCAATATTATTCTCAATCAGACGACGCAACACCAAAGGAGGGGTTTAAACTCTGAAAAATCATGTCAAGTGAGATGAGTATTCAGGGGAAATGTGATTAAATTTTTAGCTTTTCTGAACATTTGTAATTATGTCTTCCTGGTCACTGCACAGGACAAGATTTTGTGCATGGCAGACCTTTCATCTGACCCAAGATGCTCAGTCTTACGTTATTATGTGTTTGTCTCAAATATATAGGTGAAAAAATTCTTAATAATTTTTAGACCATAGGAATACTTGAAATTTAAATTCTGGCTAGGTAGAACTGGAAGAAACAGTGAACTCAGCAGTCTGGCAGGATCTTTTATATATGCTTGAGATAGACAGGAGCTTAAAAAGAAATGTTCAACTTTAAAAACCCCATCCCTTACTACCAGCACTCAGTTATAATTGTGTGTTTTCTTACCTGAGATCTTAAAAGTTCCACTCTCTGCCTGACAATCAAATCTCCCAGAGTGAAAATAAGTATGGTAAACACAATTAAGTACGGAAAAATATTTAAAAAATTGTTTGATTGATTTTCATCTCAGAGAATTATTGTACCCCAGATAATTATAAGCAGACACAGTTTTCCCCCGCCACTTTAGTTCACACTCAGTTCTGAGAAGGAAAGAAAGGGAATAACTTACGTCTGGCAGTGAGTCAATGAAGGAATGAATATTGGCCTCTTTTGCTGCACTAACAATTTCCTCAAAGGACACTTGCCGACTGTTATCTCCATAGGCAATGTTTTCAGCAATAGTGAAGTCAAACAGGATTGGTTCTTGTGAGACAATACCAATCTGAGCTCTCAACCACTGGATATTCAATGCCTTTGCATTTTTGCCATCAAAAAGCTGAGAAAGCAAACATTTTAAATTTTAGTCATGTGGCTATATATGAATTTGAGACTTACTGTAAATTCATACATAGAAGTTGTGCAATTGCAGCTCTTTCCTCAGTTCTTTCTAACCAATTCCAAGCCTACATAATCCCTTCCCCTCCTTCTTGTCTATGTTTCAAAATTTTCTAATTCATAAAAATGAATACTGCCTCAGTCCTTTTCTTTACTTCAATAGTTAATTAAGATTTTGAAGACAGTGGAAGATAGGATATGCTGAGGCAACTTCAAAGAACTTTGGGTGAAGTTCTTTCAATTGTTTCTTCAGCAGAAAAATTTTCCTCTATTTTGCATCTACAAGGAAGAAATTTACTTCTGCATTCCTTAAGATGCCATTTGAAGCCAGTTTTCTTTATTGGCAGCTCTCTCATACTTCTGCTAAATTTGCCTGTTGAATTGCTGTCATTTTCTATTAGATAAAATAAAACAGACTTCTTAATTTTTATTTTTTTTTGTATCAGTTTCAGAATTGCATGGGTTGCTTTAACTTGGACACAGATATACAAGGACTTTAAAAGGGCTGTTAAATCTCCACTAGACCCAGAGCAATGCTCAGGCTCTGTGTTGTGTGACATGATCAGCTGGGTAGTTGAAGAATTGCCCCCTTCATAGCATGGATATTGAAGGACATTATTCTACTAACTCCACAGCTGGCGCTGGAACAGTCAATTTTCAGCCAATATAAGTTTTTGTTCAAAGGAAAAGGTGTGATAATGAACCTGATTCAAAATCCAGTGAAATGAGGGAACTTGGTGAACAGCTGTTCTGACAGTTTCTGCTTTCAGCTAAACCTCTGTCACTCCGTTCACAGTGCAACTCAGCTTAAGAATTAGTCTAACACTTCTGTGGTTTCTATGGCACAGGTCTGTGCTCTACCCTTCAGTAAACTGATTTTGGTTATTTGTGGACACAAAGTCAGAAACACTGATAGGGCAGTTGCATTTAGTTCAACACTGCTTTGGCGCACCTATGCTGCTTCTTTCTACACATCATTTTGCTACACTGAACCTCTTTGGGCACTTTTAACCTCAAAAAATAATTTCCATTGCATCTAGCCTTTATTAAGTATTGTTTTATGTTTTGTGAGTATCTCTACAGAGACAGGTTCTAAAATCCTTCTTATTCTCACCTCATAAAGGCCAATATGTGTGTTCTGTTTCAGACAAAACCTCTGAGCACATTTACATCAAATAACAACACCAATTAACAGTACCATTATGTGAAAAAAATTGTAAAGTTGCTGAATGAGTAGCATAGGAAACTCTACATACATTTTAAACCAAAATTACTGAAAGTATTTACTTGATAAGCTGGCATACTCATAAAGATGTTTCTGACAAGTAAAAAGTATGAAAAAAAAATATTTTTGTCAATTGTTCACTTTTTTTTTGAAAGAACATAGATGGCAAATTCTATTACTAGATTGTACATACGTAGACGTATATATTTATTACTTTTTAAACTGTTGTTATTATAAAAACCTCAGGAAATTTGCCCTGAATTTAAAGCCATCATGGGACTGTGGATCAGGCACATTTTTACAACACAGATCTTCATTAATTCATTGTAGTGTGGGAAACTGGGACTTACATGCATCTCATTTAGTTAAGGAGACCCAATGAGTCACTGCTGATCTTTATACTAAAAATACTTAAAAAGTAAAACTAGAAATATCTATTGTACTTATCATATCACAGAAAACCAATTCAGAACACCCTCACTTAACACTTTGATATGTTCTTGCAAAAATACTTACCATTTCCCCATCAAGTGGGTCGTAAAATCTCTCCAGCAGCTGAACAACGGTGCTCTTTCCACAGCCACTGCTGCCAACCAGAGCCAGAGTTTGTCCCTTCTCTACTTTTAGATTCAAACCTTGGAGAATTTTGACCTCTGGTCGGTTTGGGTAGTTAAATGCCACATCTTTGATTGTTATGTTTCCCTCAAATGTTTCCTGTAATTAAAACATTATCACTATTACATCTTTAAGACAATTTCACAGATGATTAAAATAGAATTGCCTATGTATCCCCACCGCCCCAGAAATCACTAGAGCTTTTCAAAACAAATACCCTTTTGGCTCTGTGTGCAAAAGCTGGACTTAAAATAGAGAACTTGATCCATGTTGTGTTCACATAGTGTCAAGGACGCATTGTGACAAGGATGTAATTAGGAGAGGAAGAATCAGTTTGAAGAGAGTGAGGGGAGTGCTGTTGGTATTACCAATAAATGCTATCACCCATCACACATGGCTTACTTACAGGCTTGTCTCCTTCCTCACTGTAGCTGTCTATTGAGGGCACCCTTTCAAAAAGCAGAAACAAGTGGGCTGCTGATATCTTGGCTTTGGTGTAGTCTGGAGCAAAAGAACTGGTTTGTCCTAGTGCCATTGCACCAAAAACAACAGCTGAAAACACTCTATAAAAAAAAGCAGGAAAAAAATATCAACAGACAATGAAGAAAAGGACAGTGGAAATGCTGCTGCAGTCAACTTTTACTCAGAGAAAAAAGAGGGCTAAATTTAGAAAGAACAAATAGTAATCAAATATTATTGATTTAATTATTCATTTAGCTCCAGAAATTTCTTTATACCCCCTTTTAATGACATGAGATAAATATGCCCGTATTCCAAATTCAGTGTTTTCATTACTAATTAGCAGTAATTTCTTTAGTTATTAATTCTGGCTAGTATATTAAGTCTCAGCTGGGGCTGTGAGGAAAGGAGTCAATGGATGGCAACACTGATATTCTAATGCTGCTCTACCATCACCGTGGTTTCCTCTCTGTGGTTCAATGACCTTTGGGAGTTAGTGATCACTTTTTAAGGCATCAATGAAAAAAAGAAATCAAGTCTGTAACAAGGTGACAATAAAGATTTCATTTTCTACCACATCTCTGCTGGAAAAAAAATTTAACAGTTTACAATACTGATAAAGGTTGAAAACTATGCTTTTATTGGTTTTTGATAACTTCTATGTAATTTTATGTAATTTATAGGCTACATTAGAATGCTTTAAGAACCTGTTGTCTTCAGCTATTACTTATTGCCACACACCATAGAAACAAAATCATTACCAAGAACTATTTGATATATGACACCTCTTAGCCTGTTTTAAGGCAAAGTAAAATAGATTCATTTTCATTAATTTTGTCTTTTTTTCTTCAGAGCTACAAAAACTGATCTGTTTTATTCTGCATTTGAACAGCCTAGAAGGGCTCACACATTTTTTGAAAGGGAGCTCAAACCCTTCCTTTCAAATCTAACAGAAAATTCACTCATCTGGCTAGAGATGCTCAGGCAGCAGATTTTATGCAGGCATTTCTAACATCTTCTGGTCAAAATCAGCTGTGTTAACTATCTTTAATTAGTTTGGAAACAAAATTCAGTATGGTTGACCTTCTTAGGTATTCAGGTCACTGATACCCATACTGGGAGGATCTCAGTCTATCATACTTGTTTCCACATCCCTGTATTGAGCTATTGCTCTTAAATAATAAATAATTTTTCTGGACAGACAGAGAAAGGATTGCAGAAGAGATACTTACAAAAATACATCTTTATACTTCATGTGTCCATTTACCACTAGATAGGCACCAAACCGGAAACAGCCGGCATAGGTAAAGAACATCATTGCTTGTGAAAGGGCAAAACAAAAGCCAAATATATGTGCCTTCTTCACAGAATTTCTGTATAGAAAAAATGCATATTTTCATCAAAGTGTGCAGTCATACTGAAGTCCTAGTACACAAAAACCATTTTAGTTCAATTGATACTGTTATGAATGGAAAGTTTACATATACTGAAACATTAACTAAAAACACATCTCTCTCACTGGACAATAAGTTTTTATTTATACTAGAACAACAGAAAGACGGAAGTCTTAGAGCAATCCCATCAATGTCAACCCTGAGAATGGTTAGGAACTGTTCTGGAAATTGTGAGATATGAACTCGAAACCCAGCAGCCTGAGAAAAAAGCTAAGTAATATCTTTCACATCCTGCACTGTGCTCTAACCACTCATTTATTATGGTAGATGTGTTAGTGGCACCCCTGCTTCTTTCCCATTATATCTGTGTACATATACTTTAATTTCCTTTAGTTTTCTCATAGGTGTCTGAAAATGAAACATTCCATTCTGGAACAAATACAACTTTAATTGGTAGAATCTATTTAGTTGTTTACTTTAAGACTTTTGAATTTTGATTTTGTCCAGACAGACTTGGATTACTTTATTTTTGGCCCCAAACCAGTAAGTAATTATTCAAATGTTTTCCATCTTACAAACACTATAAAAAATGGTTTAATGTAATATTCAATTTACATTAATAAAGTTTTAATTAAATACCCAAAACAAATCAGGTGGAAATTTAGATTAGACCACTCCAAAAACTCACTTCAAACCAACATTTCTCCAAATGAAGTGGCATTGTAATAGAAGATAGCAATATTATAAGAGAAAATTAATTAAATCAAATTTTAAAAAATGTTGACTAGTGACTGGTTGCATTTGTCAATAACAAAATGCAAAATATTGACATTAATTCTGAGATAATGAAATTATACATTAAATCATACACACTACAAAAAAATCTATTTTGTCAATGTAAATGTTGGCAATTTATTACATATTTTTTTAGCTTAGTTATTTTATTATACCTGTATGGTACTATCAGATATTCTCCATACATCAACTCGAATTTTCTTTCTCGTGTCAAGCTAACAACAGTTCTAATATTCTCTATTGCTTCTGTGGCAATCTGCAATAGAGAAACAAATGTATTAATTAAAGTTTAATATGTTGTAATTCCTTTCTCTTAATTAATAAAAGATTCTGTTGGAATACAATTTATATATTATATACTGGCTATTAAAAGCATAGACTGTTGGTATAAAAATAAGTATTTTATTTTTTTTTTAGGACAATGAGGGTTTTTTTACAATGCTCAGAATTTTCTGATAAGATCTCTTTAAATGTTCTACAAATAAATGGTGGAAAAACATTAGACAGCAATAAAAATATAGAGAATATACTCAACATGAAAAATTGCATAATAGCATTTAACTTCCAGTCCACCGAGTTTGGGCTATAATCAAAATGACGAGGTTAGTTAGGCGTCTTAGAGCCTAACTGAGATCTCAGCAGTAAATATTTGCTCTTGATACCTTCTTGTAGCTGGCAAATTCTTTAGACTTGAGTCATTTGTCTACATAAATGTGCCAAGGGAGATTCAGATTAGATATTAAAAAAAAATTCATCATTAGAGTGGTCAGGCATTCAAATAGATGGCCCAGGGAGGCGGTGGAGTCACTGTCTCTGCAAGTGTTCAAGAGATGGATATGGCACTTGGGGATCTGGTTTAGGGGTCATTATGATGGTGCTGGCTTGATGGTTGGATTTGATGACCTTGAGGGTTTCTTCCAACCTTGATAATTCTGTGAAAAGACTCTCAAGGCTTTAATGCATTTTGCTAAAATATACATTTCATATAATTTTAGTTTAATTAAGACCATAAAGTAAGGTTTTTTAGCAACCTAAGTTCAGCAACTCTTTGCAGAATGCATATTTTCCAGGTGGGATGCTATTTTTACTGAAAAATCTCTGTATCTTTAAAAAAAATGAAAATTTAATAAAATGCCTATAGTCCAATGCTTGCTTAGGTAGCCTTGAGAAGAGACACTCACATTACTATGGAAAGAAAATATTTTTTAGTTTTGAAAAAATGCCGTAAATATTTGTAACACCTGTGCTAATTCTTCACAACATGCTACATTAAGAAAGTCTTTGGTGTCTATTCCAAGAATTGTCAACTATTTTCTGTCACATCTTACAACAAAACAAAATAAATGCTCATCCCTGAGAGAGAAGCAGAAGAAATGTACCTAGTTGAAAAGAAAGGAATGGAATTGCATGAACTTAGATAAATTATTTTCTTTTCAGCAACTTTTAAAAACAGTAGGACATAGGAAGAGATTTTACCTTGAAGAAAGCAATATCTGGGAAGTGGTGAAATAGTTGTTGTGTCCCAAAAGGATTTTTGGAATGAAGTGACATTAAATGCCTTCATTAAATTTTTTAAACAAGACTCTAGCCTTCTTGCTTTTCAATTCTCATCTTTCTCTTCCACTCAAGAAACAAAGGAATGGCAAACAGAAACCAGTGGGTATTATACATATTATCATTTCAAACATTAATAAGATGAAGAAGAGGAGAGAAAAAAAAATAGAGCAGTGTAATAAACATAAGATAAATGGCAAGCCGAAAAGGGATGACAGGGGGAAAAAAAAAAAAGTGTAAATGAGGATGGTTGCAAAATAAGGAAAACGAAGATGTCTAGAAAAGCAATGAGAAGAGAATAAATAAGCCTGAATTGTGTTTAGCACATTCCAATATTTAACAACTATGAAAATATTAATAGGTTAATAACATAAGTCTTTGTTATTGAAGAGGTGTAATGCTCTGTAGGTCTACTAGTGTACCTGGCTGTCTTTGGAACTTAAATATTGTGAAATATTCTGTATTCAGAAGTCATATATCTATTAACAATTTTTTGGTAAATATGACTGTATACATTATATACAGAAATAGATTAACTTCTCTAGACCCACCTTTCCTGCATTTTCCAGCTCTTGTTTATCTTTTTTAGCATGCCCAGCCAACATCTTCATTTCAATCATTCCTGCCACTGCAATGATGGGCACAACAGCTAAAAGTAGCAAGGTCAGCTGCCAGCCATAAACTAATGATATAATAATTCCAGTCCCCAGGTTGGCTATGTTTTGGGCAATTAATGCTAGTCTGGTACCAGTTGCCTGGAGAAAGAAAAAAGGCATTTCTTGTTAACATAACTGCATTTTAAATAAGGAAAGCATTTTCACCCCAAAAATTCCTGATTCTCAAAACACTGCTAAGGAAGTCTTAATTCAGTTTTGCTATTTTTCAAAATGGGAGTTTCTTAAATGCTTTTGTAAAAATTATCTAGATCATATTCATTCCTTCTTTCCCCATATTCTGATAACTTAAATTTACTCTGCAATTTCTAAATTCTGCTCTTGAAACTGAACAAACTTTGCTGTCATCACTTACTCACATTTGCAAATAAACTTTAAAATCTGTCATATTTTCTAGATCACAGAGATAGCTTTACAAGTCATCACACATAGTCCAATGAAGAAGAAAATTAAATATTTAACTTTTCCTATGGAAATAAAGCCAAAGATACTTCAGAATTCTTCTGTTCAGAAAAAAACCCAGCACTTCATGTAGCAATAAAACCCATAACTTCATGTAGCAATAAAAATTTACTCAAGCAAACACCAATAATTACATTCAGTGTACTTTATCTTGATATTACAGACCTCTGAAAGTACACAATTTACTTTTAAAGAGTCTCCAAAAAGTAACAGAGAAGAGGAAGTCAATTGCTTACAGTTCTTTTTTTTTTTTCTTTTAATAAGAAATCTGTACAACCAAAAAAATAGCCGGAGATTGTAAACTGAATAAATTTGGTTGCATGCCTTTAGGTGAATAAGACCTCTTTAAAAAGACTTTTTAGGTAAGAGATTCCCAATAAATTTGTTTAATAACGAAGATCATGATAGAGCATAATAGTAAACTTTGGAAAAAAATTATTTGGAAATTAGTTTGTAAATATATATTACCATAATTTTCATAAAGTGCGTCAGTGCATTCTCTACCAGCTATTGTTTTTTAGTATATTTTAGTTGTCAAAATCAAGACTGTTCTCCAGCCTGTCAAACCCAGGCTGTAACTTCATTACATACTAAACCAAATATTAAAACTTCCAACCCAAAATTCTACTTACTCCTTTCACTTGAGAAGCATCATTAGCAAGTCTTGTAGTCAATGCTCCAGTGCTATTTTTAGGATTATCAAACCAGCCCATATCCTATAATAAGAAAAATTATTTTTAAGACTAGATTTTGGATGTTTCAAATAAACTGTTAAGTAAATCTGGTATGTGGCAGTGCCTCAGTTCTACATATTTGAAGAAGCTTAATTCTGTCATTGCACATTGAATCTATTTAGAAAGAAGTGTAATACTGTGAATCATTGATGAATTCATTGTCACTGCTAAGAAGGGAGGAGAGCAGCTGAGAGATTCACAGAAGTAAAATTTACCCTCCCTCACTGCTGCTCTTTCATTGAATCTCCTTGGAGGAGAGGACTCTTTGGTCACACTCCCTATGGTTACAAAGCTGTTAGGGGAAGGGCTAAGCATAAAGCATTATCAAGTTAAAAACAAAATATTCCTTGCTCTGTTTCTTCCCATATTGAAGAGTCTTATTTAGATGCTATGAGACATCTACAATACAACAACAACCACAAAAAAACACCAAACTCAACCAGCTAAAAAACCAAACTGGCCTATCTGATCAAATTTAATTGTTGGGATAAGTTACACAGTTTATGATTTATTCACCGCATGACTAGATAGCGAATTTAAACTGTCAGGCATAATATGCATTGAATGAAGTCCTGGTAATGTATCACAGGCATTTGTGACCTCAAGACTCAACGGTAAGATTGCCTTTTCATTAGATTTTTAGTATGACTGATCTATAAATAGTAATTTTTCAGACTATCACAGTTTTCTGTCACATTGAAAATACTCATGTTCACATGAATCAAATTCTGTGTCTACATGTAGCTTTATGTGCAAGATTTAAACCCCCATAGCTATCATATTTTTTATTTTAAAATCTAAAATACTGATCCTGAAATAATGGCAGATTAAGGCCAATTTAGAATTACTTCACAACATTACATTCTATTTATATTTTAACTCTCTGAAAGGGGTTTTACTTTTCAATACACAATCTTATTATTGCATTAACAAGCAACAATTATAGATTTGGGTGCTTGGAGAGAGACTTCCAATAAATTTAAGAAAACACATGTCTGTACATATCACAATTTAAATCAGACACTTGAAGTATGAGTTACAGTGTATGTTCTGTTGCATTTCTTTAGGAGAGAAAGAGCACAAAAAAGCCCTTAATAATGGGACACCACTGGTGTACATCAACTTCTCAGGCCCTTGTAACTTGGCTGGAAAAGTAACTCTTTGCAAGGAGTACATAAAAAACTCATGTATTGATTTAAGACTCTCCCTGTAAGGACACCTTGCATAATTATATGTAACTAATCAAATTGATTTCTAGTCTGATCTAAACAATCTTCTCTGTGTGATAGAGTATTGTAGAATACAGATATTTTATACCAATACCATCAATTATTTTTAAAACCCTGGAAATCAAAATATTTATTATCTTTACCTGTCTAAGCATTGCTTTAAATGCCATGAATCGAAGCCTCATTGTAAGAATTTCTCCAGCTTTGCCAAATGTGAAACCCTGTTTGAGGAAAAGTACAATGCTTAGTAAAGTATTAGACTGGGTTTATTCAATAAATATTTTAGATAAATTGCCTCTACAGTGTCAAAGTAAAAAATATTGCAGTCCTGTTTGCAGAAAGCAAATGTAAAATCATGTTTAATATACATAAATTCTAATAGGTTCATAGTAGAGACATTCAAATACAACTTCTGAAAAAAATATAGGAAGCATGGCAATATTTCCCAGCACTGCTTCACCAGCATGCTTTAAAGAGAAGGTCACTAATCAACTCTTTGACTTCATCTGTCTGAGTCAATCTAAGTCAGATTTAAACAAGTAGCATTTAGGTAATTTATTTTAGATTAAAGACCTTGTAAGGCAACCTGGGTTCATTGAAGTCAAATGCATCAGGCAAATTTACAACATTATCTGAACATTTATAAACTGAGCAAACCTATCACAGCCCTGTACTACTCAGCCTTCTGTACTCAAGGCCTTTTTTTCCTTGTGCAACAAGGCAATTCCACAAAAAGAACCAAGTTTCTGCAAGAGACTGTTTATGCTGCTGTCCCAAGTGAACATTATTATTTCACTCTGTGGGCTCATTTAACAGATAAAACTATACCAACATGTTCCTAAATTATAAAACAGACTATATATGAAAATCTTTAATATGATTACTACTTTTTTTCTTTTTAAGCGGCACTGTTGTAGCAGGTATTTCAGCATGAGGAAATGAATATCAGTCTGAGGAGTGTTACCTGACAAAGTGAGCCTGGGAGTCTTTGGTGGACTCCCACAGGGGAAATATGGGATGTTCCCTTGGACAAAGAAAGGGCTAGGGAAACAAAAAATTGGAGAACAAGGGCAGGAGGTTGATAGATTTTCAATTACTAACAGACTTAAATAGGGAGACTTGAGGGTGAGAAGAGGGTGGTAGAATGTAGAGGGCCAGAGGAGTTACACCTGTTAGTTGGCAATGGAAAAAGCTTGAGAAAATCCAGAGTTCTGGGCTGAGAAATGTCTGACTGATGAACAAGACTGGAATTTCTGAAGTTAAGAGGTCTGAATAGGTTCAAAAGACTCTTAAACACAAGCAGCTCTAGGTCAAAAAAGTTTCATCACAAGACATGTCTAGAACCATAAATACAGGTTCTGGTTTGAGTTGGAGACGTATTATGAAGGTCTGGTTTTTAAAATGACATGAACAAATGTAATAAGATCAAAATAATAAAACATACCTGAAAAAAGAAAGTAAAAAAGGAAATTATCCCAAGTACTAAAAACAGAAGTGAATACAAGTTGCTCTGTTCTCTTAAGACGGCTTTGTCAGTCTCTGAAAAAATCTGTAAAATAAGATTTGAAACAATATTTTTATAAAATTAACTAACAATATAAAATACTCTCATCTTTCTCAGTAACTTTTTTGGTAGTCAGTTGCATTCATATGAAATTTGATCGTATGTTACATAATATTTAATGTGTAACAAGCAAATTTCAGGTTGTAGCAAGACTTTTAGCATTTTGTAAATGTCATACAATTTTTCAGATTTTTGCTAGACTGCTTCTTCCACTCTTTGGCTTCACTGTGCAGTGATTGTTTTTAACCTTATTTTATTAGAAACAAATTTTGTGGGCTCATAGCTTTTGCTTATTTTACTCCAACTTACCCCTATAATTTCAGAAAATATGATTGCAAATGCAGGTTGTAAAGCTCCATTGATAATTGCACACACGGTTCCAGCTAGAAAGTATGGCCATTCAGTCTTGTTCAACTTCATAATTTTCAGAAATGAAGCTGGAGGTAGTTCTTCAGCCTAAAGAACGTGAATTACATTAGATAAACATGAATGTATTTGGAGAAATATTGAGAAAAGGAGAGATTAATAATCAGTTTCCTATTCCCAGAATCTATTCAGGGAAGTAAAAATGTATAATTTTTAATAACATGAATAAATTATTGTACTTTTTCTTGTTGTTATTCTAGTACAAGGAAGGAAGGTCTGTACACTATATTTACAGCTCTTGTCCTTTTATATGAGTTTACCCATACAATTTTTGTTGGTGAATACTTTGGTATTAGTCAGTGATGATTGAACTACTCATTCTGGGCATATTGCTGTATGTAATTGATGGCTGGATTAATTCAAGTAATTGTTCATTAAGCAATTTATAACAGCAAAATAATAGCTGTAAACATGAATGCCATCATATTTTTTGGTGGTGCAGGGGGGGTGTTGCGAGTTTTGTTGTAAGAGTTATGTTGGGCTAAATATTTTGTTTCTTATCCAAAAATGAATGTTTAACTTGTATAGACTATGTCGGTATGGTATGTAAATATATAAAAGTATATCTCTTTTAAAGGAAATTTATTTTCAATAATAAATTCATCATCTTTGTTATAGATTTTTAAGTACCGTTTTATTTCTATTATCATATATGTTGAGACTAAAAAAGCAAGTTATGAATATTATCAGTCAAAGGCTATTTAGTATTTAAAAACTCTCATGTCTTCTTCATTCCTATCAAATGCCTCTTTCTTCTTGTACCTTTTTTCAGCAGGAGAATGAATTTAACAAACTTTATTTAAAGGAATCAAGTTCACTAATGGCTCTGCAAGATACTTACAGGTGAAGTTTTTTCCTCATCAGGACCATCATTTTGCTCTCCTGGCTGTTTCATGCTTCTCCGAGTTGATCGTCTTCTCAGTCCTTTAGTTAAGGATTCTTCAAATTCTGGTTCAGATTCACTGTTTTTGACACTACGTGCACTCTTGTCATTTTCTGATGATGGAACTTCAGCTTCTATTGCCTAAAAGTGGGAAGAACATGATGCTAAGATTAAATATGCATATATTACTTCAAACTTTCAAAATTATGAGGTAATCAAAGTAAAAGTAGCTTTGTTTCAGTTGAGAGATATGGGAGAAACTACATATAATGCCTTAAGGAAACATGAAAATCTGTAAAATATTTATTTGAGCTCTATCTTCAGAGCTTTAGTCACATATGACTCTTGCATCTCTCATGAAAATTCATCTAGTAAGTGGAGGTCAGGGGGCTGAGGGTAGCCCTCTGTAGCTGCTCTTTTTTTTAATGAATTAAACAAAGAGTTTTAAATTGAGGGTAAACCCTTTGCATTCCTCTTGTGCTCCTTTAGAGAGAGTTCTTGGGAGATATACAGTTTATTTATGAAGTGATAAGACTGCATTTACTGCAGAGCATACTTAAGAATTCTTGACTTTAAATGGAATAAGGAAGTTCAGCATGAAACAAGTCAAAAAGAGACTCTGACTGAAAAATTACAGCAGCCTGGAAAAGAGCCTTACCCTTAGTGGTACTTTTGCCAGTCTCTTTGAGAGAATAAATAAATATCTACCCACCCCTGAGGTATTCGATAACAACTGGATTCAAAGTTTCTTTCAACTTGTGTTTCGTTTTGTCCAGAAATTTTTTATTTCTTACTCCTTTTTTGCACTACTAATAAAAAGATATCTTTTTACTTGCTTTAATTTTTTAATTTTCTTTTTAAATTGTTTTTAAATTTTCTTTTCGTTTTATATTTCCTCATTATCCCCATATTCACGTTCGCTTGGACACAAAGTTACTTTGAATCAAAGGTAACCAAATGCATTCTCCCATGAAGAAATATTTTAACTGGTCTGGTTAACTCCTTCAATCTGACATACTGAGACAGCAGTTTCAGTTTCTTTAATGGACATAGTGGTTGTGCAGTAAAAAAAGGCTACAATGAAAATCTGCTATAACTTTATGGTCACATCAGGATGTAAGTATCAAAGTATCTTGGTCTTCATTTAATAAGTAACACATTTTGGAAATTTATTACAATCTGCGGTCTCTTTTTTTCTGTCTATATAAGTTAAGAACATATTTTTGCTCTGGGCATAGCTGCATTATTTTCCTTTTTCTTCTATTCCACCACTTTTTTTTTCTTTAGAAAGGAATTCAGTATGAAGGATTATAACTAAACAGTTTAAAATATGCATGCCCTATTCCTCCAGTGTCAGCTATGGTATTTTACCTTTTATCAGACTAAGAACAAGCAATAGAATAGCAAACTATAGTAGTTATCTGCTCTACATTAACTGCATATAAGGAAAACATAAAATAAGCTTTTAAGTTTAAATACCTAGCAGGTTAAAAATGTACTATCCTGGATTTAAACAAGTCTTGTACCAAAACTAGTCGTCTCTCAAAGTATTACCCTCCTTTCAAGTACATGAGTTTTTTGCTGTTATCAGAATATGCTGCAGAATTTCTCATACTTCCGCTAAAATGACTATGGTTGCAAGAAAAAAAAGAAAATGAGGTAACAGCTAGAGACAAAAATACCTGCATGTTAACAAGTTTGTGGTAGATTCCCTTTCTCTCAAGCAATTTAGCATGATTCCCTAGCTCTGTGATGACTCCACCTTCAAACACAGCTATCAGATCTGCATTTCGGACCGTTGACAGTCGATGAGCTACCACAACCGTGGTGCGTCCTTCCCTTGCCTGAAAATAGCAATATTTAGTGTGAGTATTTATAAGTAAATGCAAAAACTGTTCATCTTCATAGCAGAGTGGAATAGGACCTAAAACAAACATTAAAAGGGTTCACAGAAAAAATATAGCTTTCAAAAAAAATCAGAAACATATTTCAATGAGTTCCTTAAAACAGAAGTATAATTGAAAACTTGAAATTTAATATTAGAGATCATCTTTCACTGTGGCACATAAATACATCAAATTTTGATCAAAAATATCTAAACAAAAATCACAATATGTAAGATTTTAGAATGTTACAAATCCTAAAATTTCTTAAATGCCAGAATTTTTTATATTTAGGCACATAGTTGCCCACTTAAACATTAAATTCCATGGAGAATTTATACTTAAAAACATTAGAAAATATTTTATACTCCCTTCAGAAGATATCAATGCTTTAAGCTCTAAGTCATTGCTAACTCCAGTGACTACAATAAAAAATAAAATTTTCTACGATTTCATGTGGATTGTATTTCAACTAAGTACCTTCCTTTGGATATTTATAAGCATAATACACTTAATGTTGCAAACATCACAGCTTGTCATTTTAATTGTGAGGCTGTTTTAAAGGCTTGATTATGAGGCTGATCAAGCAAATTTTAGTTTAAATAACCAAAGTAATGATGCCAAGCAGTGGAATTCTGTTGGAACCTGGATGGAATTCATCTTCAGTGATGTCCCTCAAGAAGTCCATACTGAGACCCATGCTATTCAATATCTTCATCACTGCTCCTGATGAATGGGACTGAGTATACACTCTGATAAATGGGACTGAGTGCACACTTGGCATGTTTGTGGGTGACATCAAGTTGAGCAGTGCAGTTTATTCACTTGAGGGAAGGGATGGCGTTCAGAAGGTCTCTGACAGGAGCAGGCCCAGGTGAACCTCATGAAGCTCAGCAAGGACAGGTTACTGACAGCAATATGCATGGCAGTAAGACAGATAATGGATAAGGATGGTATTTACACCAAGAAAATGCTGGTATATGCTTAATAATGCAGAAAATATTGTTCCATCTTCTAATTTGAAATAAGATTTCTCTCTGTAATACCTGCAGGAACTCAAAAATTCTCTGTACAAAGAATATTTGCCAAATCAAAGTTTACATTTTTGTGTTTTCATGTGTCTCTACTTTCAACAAAAGACCAGGAAAGAAGTAAATATTAGGCTCCTGCTTACATGCTTCATTTTAAAACACTACTGACCTTGTCCAGTGCTGTCTGCACAACTGATTCACTCTCAGTATCCAAAGCTGATGTTGCCTCATCAAGCAGAAGAATTTTAGGATTGCGAACCAGAGCTCGGGCAATTGCTATTCTTTGCTTCTGGCCTCCACTGAGCTGCGCCCCTCTTTCTCCAACCACAGTTTCAAACCTCTACAGGACAAATACATGTATTGAAAACACTCAGTGGCACAGCCCTTCCACTTAAGATTTCAGTAATGCCAGAAATGCCAGTAACATCTACTCCTTTCTCTATAGGAATAAACATCTACTTGGATAAACCTGACTAATCATTTGTGTTCCCGGAGTTCTAGTAGTTCTTCAAACAACAGTTAAATCATTGCCTGAAGATATAAAATTAACATTGTGCTCAAAAGTTATGAGGAAACTCTGTATAGCTCTGCATATTTGCAGGTCCAGGTATAGCTTCCTGTCTTAACAAGCATTCCTTCTGAGGAACTATGTGGCACAAGAAGGTTTAGAAGAAATTATTTCAGCAGGAGAGCTGATCTGCTTACATTGGGTAGCTTCATGATGAAGTCATAAGCATTTGCCTCCTTGGTGGCTTTTTCGATCTCCTCCATGGTGACATCCTCACGGCCATAACGAATATTTTCTGCAATAGAAGTGGCAAAGAGCACAGGCTCCTGATTCACCACACCAATAACCTCTCGCAGATACCTGACATTCAAGGTCCTAATATCCTGCCCATCAATGGTAACCTAAACAAAAGAGAGCAGACAAAAACTGTTTACTATGTGTTTTGATCAAGGAACCTATCTCTCCATGCCAGCAAGAGCAGTGAGGCTGGAACTAGGCTTTCAACATGTGTGACACACAGAGTCATCTCTCTTGAGGTGTCTTACCATGCCTTCCTTGGGATCATAAAATCTCTGGATGAGCTGAACAGTTGTACTTTTCCCACAGCCACTGCCACCAACCAGGGCCACTGTCTGACCAGAACTAATCTTGAGATTCAAGCCCTTCAGTATCTGTCCATATAAAAAGGTTGGTCAAAAATGTAACAGTATTTAGAAATGTCAAGGTAAATTTGAAAGACAAGAATAAAATAACCTTCATATTTATAGCAGAATCTGGTAAAAAATTAAATTTATAAACATGTGGGTTTCAATTTTGGATAACTGATGACTTCAGCTTAATTTTCCTTATAGTTATATCACAATTGGTTTAGTATCAAGGTATTATATGACACACTTCACAACTACCTGTCTCATGAACCAGTTCATATGACAAAATAATACTGTACTCATAACTAAAATATAATGTAGAAATAACATGATGAAAAATTTCTGTATTATGTTGCCTCACCTTTTCCCTTAATACATCATGCAGACTACAGAGAAGCTATGTAGAAGTCATGGTTAAAAGCTGAGTGTATCTCCTTTCTGCCCATCAAAAGTAAGAAAGGTCACTTCATCAAGGTCAGTGAAGGTAAGGAAGGAAATATGTAGTGCAAAGACACTCTCCACGCAAATATTTTCAGGAATGATTCATATGTTGTCTATCATCACTGCATTAAGATTCTGAATATATGACAGTGCTTTAAAAAGGAAACTTCTTCTCTGTCTAGACAAATAGAGATTCTGATCTCTATTCCATATATAGCAAGTCCTTGCTGGAGCTGCGTTTTTTTTTCTGGTTCAGACACAGTCATAACAGAGATGAATTGCAATTATTTCAAACTTACTATCTCATTATTATTACTATACACAAACACTTGAGTTAGGATTGTAAACTTAGATTCTGATAGAAATATATATTTATGGGTTTTTTGCATAGCCACACTAACTAGAGCTTTAGACAAAAAAATTATTCACGAAACTTAGCATGTTTACCTAGGGTAGAAATAAATCTAGCTAAAATCACTGTGATGACAAGGTAGTTTTACATATGTTAGAGAATCAACCTGAAATTGTTAGATTTCCAACAAAAGTTAATTTATGTGACTTTTTAATGATTTTTTTTTCCAACACACGATCCATATGTTCAACTGTAAAATATATAGAAAGTTTCAATTACAGTACCTCAACATCTGGTCTGGATGGATAATTGAAGTAAACATTTTTGAATTCCAAGTCCCCTTTTATGTGGTCTGGTTTGTAACCTGTCTCTGAATAGCTGTCAATTTGAGGTTCCTGTGTAAAATAAAATAATAAAAACCCAATATATTTTTCATAAAGAAGGCCTTGAGTGCACCATTATTCTGCAGAAATGTTAAATGTGTTTTTTAAGTAATTTAGGTGAGATTTCTGAATGATCTAAATTGCATGATGTTTTGCTCCCTCACTGCTACATTGACAATATCCTCATGCAAGAATATAATTAAAACTTTTCCATTAAGCTTTTGTGTGAATTTAGTTCCTGTCTTTAAAAAGCAGGGTCTCTTACCTTCAAAAGAAGTTTTGAAATGATAGTGAGGGCAAAGATACTCACATTGTCTATTATATTAAAGATGGTATAGGCAGCTCCTCTTGCACTAGCAAATGCCTCTATGCTTGGAGCAGTCTGTCCAATACTGAAAGCTCCAATTAATACAGAGAAAAAGACCTGAAAGAAATGTTTACAGAGGCATATATTCATTCTTATTTAAGCAGAAAATTTTATTTATTTATTTATTTACATTACATTTTTGGGGGGTAAGGAGGTTCCATGTCTGTTAACAGAAACTTAAGCAATCTAGAATTAAAACAAAACTGAAAAGGTCTCTCTTAAGCAGAGAAAAACATTACAAAAACATCTTTTTAAGGTTCAGATGAGAACTGAGATGCTGTACAACATTAATTTTGCAACTATACTGAGAAAAAGTGAAAAAGTGACTCAGACTTTTAAAATCTATGACAAAAAAACCTTAAAATTGCTCTTGATGTCTCAGGATTTATTGTACTAATTCATGCTTTGGCCAAAGACCAGAAAGTGTATTACCTATCTTCCAACAGAACAACAACAGATGTGCAAAACACTACCATTCTACTTTCAAAGAGATAGTGAAATAGAAGTATAGAAACCCAAGTTCTTAATCACAAAGTAATAAAGGATCCCTCACTTCAGTGAAAGAGAGTGAAGTACAAGAAAAAAAGAAACAACAGCAGAACAAAAAAATTAACAATCTTCTCAGAACAGCACAGTTCATTGCTTTCAGTTAGTATCAAAACAAAAGCATTAAACCACACTGCTCAGAGATCATAACAGCCATAGTAGTCAAAGTCTGCCACACCCATCATCTTGAACAGGGGTTATTCACAGATTTTACACATTATAATGCATCATCCATGTTATATAAACATCGTTTGCTGGACTACAACAAAGACATGTTGCAATAAAATTTGCAAATACTTTGGACAGCATAAATTACACATAAGGTCATGAACTTCACTGAGAAGCTCCACATGCCAACCTGTACCAAAGCTTCAAAAGAGCCAAAGCCACATAACAGAGACATTTTTCACAAACTTCGGTGATTCATAAATGAAACAGGTAGTTAAAAAACAAATATATATATACGCATATGGTCACCTGGCTGGGTTTTATCATGGTTAACAAAGTCATTCTTTTTACTCTGTTTACTTCATATTTCATACAAAATTAGAATGGTTTCCACATCAAGAGAATTTAAGTTACAACTTAAGTGTTAGGGTTTTCTTCCTTCTGTTAGATGGTAACATATTTCCTAATCACAAGTGTATTTTTATCCCCCTCAATTTCTAAAAACACAGAGAAGTGATTCCAAGCTCCTATGGTGCAAAACATAAGCAAAACATTAAGAAAATTATCTACTTAGACCGCACAACAGCTAAAAAAAGTATTTGTTTCTGCATCCTGAAAATATATTCAGCCCTCTGAGAGCAAATAGCAACTAGAAAGAGCATTATACTTCAGTTTTTGATTGAACTGTTTCTATATCAGTCTGATCTTATGAAAATCAGAAAATATATAGGAACAGTTGAAAATCATATATGTTTTATTTGGGTTCATATAGATTTTGAGATCCAATAGAAATAACATGGAGGCTTTTGTGATGAGAATCTTTTTGTTAAGAAGGAATGCTACCTTGCCAATTTTAGGATATCATTTTCATTACAGTCCAATAAATTCCCATTAAACACTTTAATGTTTGTTCTTTATTATTTCTCACTGTTACTGAGAAGTTACTCATTAATACTTACTGTAAGAACTTTGCCAATAGTGTAGTCATCAGTTAAGATCAAAGTAGTTCCATACCAGAATGCCAGTGCGTATGATGCATATATCAGTAAGAAAGCAGCACCCATAGATATATTAGCTGTAATAGCCTTTCTTATTCCAATCCGTTTAGCATCTTCTAAATTTTTATGGTATCTGGAAGAAAGATAGAAGTTCAGAATAGACTCACACTTGTACCACGGCAGACACCACATTAACTCTGTAGATGGATTAGAAAAAGAATGTTTACAAAGTACAGTGGTTAGGTACATAAAATTTCTAACCCTAAGACTGTTTAAGGTAAGACTCCTAGTCAGGCATGGACTTTCTAAGGTAACCCCTAAAAATGCCAACATTAGTCAACATGGTATATAGAAATAAAAGGACATTGGAGGTCATTGACTGGCATTTAGGTTGCTTAAATAACCTGCAGATCTGTGAACTTTGACTAATTGTCAATCACTCAAGATAAAAGGTTAAAATAAATCACAAGATCTATATTTTACAGTATAGCATAAATAGAGATACTGTTTGTTAGCAACTTCAGAACTACTGGGTAATCAGATTAGATTACCAAGGTTATCATCATCTCTTCACAGAGCAGGGTCTTCTTTCATCTAAAGCCCTCACAGTAAGATATTTCAAGTAGCTTGAATACCTTTTAACGCAGAGACAACATATCAACTCTAGAAAAAAAAATGTCTTTCAACATGTAGCAAACCTTGTAACAGCCTCCAATAATGTATCTACATAAAAGCAGACTGGGACTTTATCTCCCTCTACTGTGAGTAGGAGCTCAGACCGGGCAGGGCCTGCTCGGTCAGATTGCTGCGGGACAGAGGTTTCCTGTGGGGTTTTTTTCGCCTTTTTTTTTTTTTAGTTAGTTTTAGCTAGCTAGGGCAGAAAATTGGTTTTTTCCCTTTTCCTTTTCCTTGGGACAATTTGAAACTGCTCCGGACTGAAAAACAGAGGAGAGGAGAGCTGAAAGATTTCCCCCCCGCCAGGGGCCTGGGACAGTGGGACTGCGTTTTTCTCCAGTGCCGGAGGAACTGATAAAAGCTGAGAAAGACAAATTGAATCTATGACAAGGACTTTTCTCAATTTGTCATCTCACTTCAACTAAATGTATCTACATAAAAGTAAACCTCTAATTATCTCATTAACTAAAAATGCAGAAAGCACAAGACTTCCAACAGAAAATATATAAGAAAATCTCAAACCATTTGAAGTGAGTATTTTAAAATCCACTGATGAAAGCAAATATCTCTTACCTTTTAATTTCTTTTTCCTGTCCTCCAAAAGCTATTACAGTACGGATTGCTGCCAGAACTTCTTCTGCAACAGCACCTGCTTTTGCATATGCAGCTTGTTCTTTGTCAGTGAAAGCAGAGAGAACCTAATATAGAATCAAATATTTTGACATATGAAAACCAGATTAGGCTCAAACACTCATAATGGCTTTTATCACAGTTAGTATCTTCCAATATGAAGCCTTTTTACTATATTAGGCACGGGTACAGAATGTCCAAGATCCAAATTCTTCAGTATGCTCTGAATTGAATCAAATAATTCCAAATTACATATCGTAAACCACTAAGGCCTGGACTTTCCACTCTGCCTTCACCCAGTGCAAGAGATAAGAAGAGTACTCATAGTGAGCTGGTGTGGTTCTCCTCAGGCAGACCTCCTTAGCTCATTCTCATCTCTGGCTACCTTAGCCAGAGGACCCTGTAGCTTAGACTGTGAAGACATGGCCACAGTCTGTGAAGACTCAGCCAGTTGACATACATCGCACATATGGCTCTAATCCTACCTTTTCTGCAATATTCTCACTCAAGACAGCGAAAGCTTTCTTGAATCAGATCTTGAAAGATCTTTGAAATATAAGGGAAATAAAATACCTTAAAAATCTGTAGACTTTAAAAATATAAGTTACTCTAGTCCCACGGAAGTTCGGTCCTTCCCTCATCCACATCTGTATAGAGTTTCTTACCAAACCTGTTAACAACTATGAAAAAAACTCTGTGTCTGAGACAAAGATTTTTTTCTAATTTATTCTCTTCTTTTCCAGGAGGTGCAATTATTCCTTTCAAGCAGAAAAAGTACTTATATAGATGTAAGTTAAAGAATTACAAGTGTGGATTCTACACATATAACTTGCTTCCTTCTCCATATGCGTTATATTAGCAGAAATAGCTTCAAATCAAATGAGTCTGCCCAATCTATGGGAATTAAAATATTCAAATTACATAGAATTATTGAATTGTAAAATGACCTTGGAAGAGATCTTAAAGATATCTGGTTCCAACTGCTCTGCCATGGGCGGGGACACCTTCCACTAGATCAGGTTCCTCGGAGCCCCATCTGACCTGGGCTTGAATGAGAGGGTACTGATACACAGATCATCTAAGAGCTTATGTACATAAGTGTTATCTAAAGCTATAACTGGTCTAAGCAACACATTCTAATACTAAGACTTACAGATATGTAGATTTATTTCATTATCTGTCATTAATATAAAACCTGACACTGTATGGATGTTAACTTACCTTTGCCCAGAGGGCTGCTGAAAGTCCCAGGACAGGACTGACTGCTAGTATTACAAGGGTTAATTTCCATCCTCTTATGAGACCAACAACAAATCCTGTCACAAATGTTGTTAGTGCTTGAACAAGCAATCCAATCTTGTCACCTATTCCTTCATTAATCTTGGAGACATCACTGAAAAACAAATTACAGGGAGGAAGAAAAATGTAGAAAGCACAAGGAAGGTTCCAGTTTTTTTACATGAGGAAGACAATCTTTATTATTCAACTACTGCTCCCAGTAACCCTTGAAGTTCTCTTCAAGGTCAAGCATTATGTAGTGTGGCCAAGAAAAAGCTTGTATTTCCTGCAAAACTGTAATGCTATAAACCTGCTTTTGCCTGAAAAAGTTGGAATTCTTTCTGTAGTGCAAAACTATTCTTGCTTTCTTAATTCCAAATTTTTGATCTGTTTGGTACTTGCGGGCTATTTGGATATAAAAGGTAAAGGCTTTCATGTACACAATGTTATGCAGCCAAAGCTGTTCACACTGCTGGGCTGAGTCAGCTTCTTTTTCAGTCCTCTGTGTGCCCAGAAATGAACTGTTTTCTCTTCATGGGGGTAATACCATAGGCTGGGTTTAGTCATCCTTGGAGTTCAAGGGAACTTAACAACATGCTTTTCTGGCATCTTGGTGACAGTCCTGTATCAGAAGTATTGGAAATTCTGTCCCTAAGACTCTCCATGAGGAAATTTGAAAACTTCATTTCACAGTGAAATAATTTAATTTTAAAATAAAAATTTCTAGATCCTGCATGTTTAACAAGATAAAATAACACGGGGAAAGGTATAGTACACTTACTCTAGAAGACGAGTGTTAAGTTCTCCCACATCATTTACATCAAACCATCCAATTTCCTGTCTCATAATTGCATGAAAAAATTTTTCTCTAATTTTTTTTATTTGCCGACCTGCTGCTAAGGTCCAGAAAGAAGTCTGAATATAAGCAGCAAGGAGAACACCAGCTGCTATTCCAGAATAGTAGTATGCATATCTGTAAGAAAAAAAAAAAGGCAAGATTCTCTGAAATCAGGTTAAAATTGGTTTAATTACCTTGCTAGTGTGAATTTAGCATGATTCTTACTGGTTTTGTTTTACCTGAATTAGGGTTTATATACTTTCACTAAAACTTACACTTCACTGTAAAACTTGCTGAGTTTTCCATGAATAACATTTAATGTCAGAATTAGCTTTTTTAAAATTTAGGTGGTATTTTCTCATAGGATTCTTTTAGAACTGTATTTCTGATACAATACCTTTTTCACTTAAATGTGTCACATCCAAAACCTGCCTGCATTTTAAAGACACATAGACAGACCAAATCACATATACCTATATTATACACACATTAAGACAATAAACACGGCTGTCTATGTAAATAAATAAATGCATGGATGCAGTAAATATTTCCTGATTTGAGAATACAGCATTACTATATGTACATCTACTGAAAGCAAATTCCAATAGATTAGAAATTGTTTGGCTCTTTTATTCATAACTGATACTTTATTTTTACATTATTTCAGCTCTGTGCTATGAGCAGGGTGTCAAATCCAAACCAGGAGTATGTGCACCACAATATTTCTCAGACTGCTAGTAAATCTCAGTCACATCTTTAAACTGTTTAAGAATAAAATAAATTTTGATTTGATGAAGAATTGACATCAGAATCAGTTATAATTGAACTAACACCAGGACAGAAAAAATGTAACTTAATGGATTTCATTTGTAAAATACAACCAAAATCAATGATTAAATTCCTGATGTATATTACCTGTAATTATAAGGATAATGTATCTACATAAAAGTAAACCATTAGCAAAAAGCTTGACTCATGACCTTTTCTGAACTCTCGTGACCTTCACTCTTTTACTAAGTTATGCATACTGATTTTATAGACCTTTAACATGAAACTTGGCAAGAGCAAATTGCAGGAATCTGCATGCAAATGCTCTGCTCTAAGAGCAAATGGCTTTACAAATTAAAATTCTCAAATTTTATTCCAATCTCTCTTGTGGCTATAATATATGGTTTAGGGAACTTTGAAACTATTCTCATTATGAAATTCACTTAATCAAAATTGTTTAGTAAAATCAGGTTAATGCCTAACAGAATGCTGGTTAGTTGAATATTGACCTCAATCACACTCAGCTCCATTAAAACTCCACAGACAAGAAAAAAAGCCTCTCAAACTAAACCCAAGAACATAGATTCTAAATTCAGCAGTAATAATTTTAGACAATTACTTTATGATGCTACATCACTTAAAAGAATTGATTTATGCTTGGACTTTGTTTACTGACAAATCATATCCAAAGGGATTCATATCTTTGCCAGATTCCATGCTGATAAAATATATTCTGTAAATTCACTGCTGCAACACATCAGAGTAAATGCATATTGCTATGTAAAGTAATAGTTCTTCCTTTGAGAAATAGTTGGAGTTTAGGCAAACTGTGTAACAAACTCGACTAAGTCCACATGTATAGTTCAGCGCTTGAACACACCTGTGTGAGAACTCAGTCCTTGCAAACAGTTTCTATCATTATTTGACCTGCTGGCAGACATTCCCAGAGAAACAAGGAATTTGTGCAAAGAACTGTGTCAGACCAGTGAAAATGCCAACTCAAGGCTCTGTCTAGAAACTTTTGAAAAGAACACCTCTTCCTGTGCTGCTAGTATTAAATTTATCAGTAATCAATTTGTTTCTGAAGAGAAACTAGGGCTGCTTTTTATTCTTGCTTGTATTTTCGAAGTTAATTTGTGGTGGTTTGACACTGGTTGGATTCCAGGTGCCCACTGAGGACACTACCACTTCCCTTCCTCAGCTAGACTCGGAAGAGAAAAATATAATTCAAATCTCATAGGTCAAGATAAAGACAAGGAGAGATCACTCAGCAATTAAATAATGGGAAAAACAAGTTCTACAATTTCATATGTAGCAATTTTTTAGTAACTGTGTTTAAAGTTCTTTTAGAATAAACACAAGACAGGCTTTGAAAATGTTGTCCAACTAGGCATCAGGTATTTACTAAACACAGAATAATAAGGGTAACTTCACCCATACACACATTATTTTGTTTGCAATTCTGCCTTCGAATTAGTTTTCAAATCACTGGGAATAAGTATATTCCACTGAAGGTTTGTAGACATTGCTTACATTCATTTCAGAGACTTACAGAAATGTTGCAGAAGCAAGAAACTCTCCTATAAAGCAAAAATGCCAATTCCCTGTCAATTCATTTTCATTACATTCAAGTTCTTAATTTCTAAGAAACAGCATTTCCTAACTTGTTCATTTATTTTACGGTAAAGAGTTGTTTGGGTATGTTTTGGGTTGGGTTTTTTTGGTTTAAATAGTCATGGGTTTTTTAATTGCAAAAATTAACTACTGAATCTAAATAAGTTTACAGTCCACTGTTACCCAAAATTTCATGCACTTTGATATAAAACAGCAAGAGTTACTACAGAAAATGCCTTATCTCCTCCTTCTCATCAAAAAAGGCAATTGCCTTGAAGAGAACATCAGACATTTTTCAATATCTAATGAGGAACAGAGTTCAACCTGAAGAAAAGAACTTGAAGTGGTACAATAAACACACAAACTTTAGATATCCTGCATAAACCAGGTGTATAGACAATGGTTAATAAAGCCTCTTAACAAAGCACATTTATTAGCAGCTTATGTTTCTTCTTATTCGATCTTCTTTATGGAGTTTTGTAGCAGAAGCACCTACTGGCTATTATCTTCAGCAGTTTCCTGCTCTAGAACGCTAGATTTAAGGTAGTATATAATCTAAATCTGCATTTTCTACCATCTAGCTAGTTTCACAGAATTTTAGAATAGTATAGGTTGGTAGAGACCTTTAAGATATTTGAATCCAACCATTAACTCAGCACTGCTAAGTCCATCACTAAAACATGTCCCTCAGTCTCACATCCACACATCTTTTAAATACCTCCAGTAATGGTCACTCAACCACTTCCCTGGACATACATCCTTTTCCAGTGTTTGACAACCCTTTCCATGAAGGTATTTTTTCTAACATCCAACCTCTCCTGGCACAACTTGAGGCCATTTCGTTTTGTCCTGTTGCGTATTAGCTGGGAGAAGAGACTAAACCCCATCTTGCTACAATCTACTTTCAGGTAGAGAGTGATTTAGCGGAACTTGATGCTTTGGCAGCAAAGTAGGTAATATCTGACAATTCAACTGTTTTTTGCAAGTGAATCACCATACACCAAGGTATTGACAGATGATATCAGTATAATTTTTTATCATAATTCAGAGGAAGAGAAGAAAGAGGGAAGGCAATTCAGATTTCACTGGGATACAGAGCACCCCTGAAATGTGCCAGGTTGGATCAGAGCAAGAGATTACAGGAAATTGTTGGGAACACCTGGGAAAGTTCCAGAATCTTCCCAGGGCCTCAAATAATCCCTTGTGCCAATCTTTAGTCACATATATTATTAAATCATTGGGGTTTTTTGTTGTTTAAAGTGTGCAAAACATCCTTGGGAGAAGAATGGCTTGACTAGAAATATGTGGCTACATTAAAAAAAAAGAGGAAATATCAATTTTTAATTACCTTGTCATATCTTCTTCCAGCTTGTGAAGCATAGCTGCAGTGAAATTCATTGAGCTGTTTCCTTAGAAAGGAAGAGAAGAAGAAATACTTTTAATAGAGCAAGATTTAACAAATTAGTTTTCCTGCATCCTGTTCAGTATATCTGGAGCTGCTACATCTCCTTTTGAGTCAAGTTGATTTGGAAGAAAGGAGGAAATTTTAATGCACAGGAATGAATGTTACTAATACAGGATTAGTCATAACTCCACTGACCACAAAACTACATCACTGTAATTTGAGATTAAAAGACCTTCCTGAGCATACACACATAAAAGAACAGAATGGTTTGGGTTGGAAAGCACCTTAAGGGGTCCATCCATTTCTAACCCTCCTACCATGAAAAGGGATACCTTCCACTAGACCAGGTTACTCAGGGCCCCATCCAAGCTGGCCTTGAACACTTCCAGGTATCACGTATCCACAACATCTCTGGGAAATTTGTTCCAGTCTCTCATCACATTCATAGTGAGGAATTTCTTACTGATATCTAAATAGTCCCTCTTTCAGTTTAAAGCCATTACCCTTCATCCAATTACTACAGGTTTTTGTAAAAAGTTGCTCTCCAGCTCTCCTGTAGCCCTATTTCAGGTACTGAAAGGCTGCTATAAGGTCCCCCAGAAATCTTCTCCAGGGTGAACAGCCCCAACTTGCTCAGCCCGTCCTCATTAGGGAGGTGCTTCAGGCCTCTGATCATGTTCATGTCCCTCCTTTGTACTTACTCCAACAGGTATCCTTCTTGTGCTAGGGGATCCCAGAGTGGGATGAAGCACTCCAGAGAGATGTAGAGAGGGTAGAATCACCTCCCTCCATGTGCTGGTCACAGTTCTTTTGATGCAGCCCATGATCTCACTTCCTGGAGTTCAAGCCTACATTGCTGGCTCACGCTGAGCTTCTCATCAACAAACACCTTCAAATCATTCTCCTCAGGGTTGCTTTTGAACTATTTTTCTCCCAGCCTGTATTTGTGCTTGGGATTCCCCCAACCCACATGCAGGACCTTGCACTTGGTCTTGTTGAACTTCATGAGATTCCCATAGGTCTACCTCTCCAGCCTGTCAAGATCCCTCTGGATGCACCCCTTCCCTCAAGTGTGTCAACTGCACTGCACAGCTTGGTGACATTGGCAAACTTGCTGAGGGCGCACTTGATCCCACTGCCCATGTCATTGACAAAACTGTTAAACAGTGTCAGTCCCAATACTGACCCCTGAAGACCCCACTCATCCCTGGTCTCTACTTGGACAACTTTAGAAAGAACCAGGTCCAGCGTTGCACCTCTCCTCACTGGCGCCGCGGTCATTTGAGGTTATTATCAACATAGTCCAGGAACTTCCTGCATTGCTTATGCCCAGTGGTGTTGTTCCTCCAGCAGTTATCGGGTTGCAGACCCCCATGAGGACCAGGGCTTGTGAATGCAAGGCTGCTCCAGTCTGTCTATAGAGGACCTCATCTGCTCGGGCATCCTGGTCAGACAGCCTATAGGAGGTTCCCAGTACAGTGCCCCCCAACCACAGTGTATCTTTATTACAAAGAATATGAGCTACTAATTTGCATCATAGTATAGCATTGTGGTTTCTGACATCAGTATCTCCTGTCAAGATGAGTGAATCTTCCTGTCTGTTTTTTAAATATGAGCCATTGTTCTTGTCATAGCGGATATATTCTTACCTGTAAAATTTGTCTCTCCAGAAGCAACAAAGCTATCAGTCATATCACCAAAAATTATCATCGCAAAAGGGAGACTGCTTCCATGGGCTACTGCCAGCAGAGTGCCTAGTATCATTAATAATTTATCTGAGCAGCTGGAGTATCGAAACTGTGAGTGAGAAGAGAAATTCATTCTAACTGCTGCATTAGAATGCTAACACAATGCTATGTTTACAAAGTCAAGAAAGTAAAGAAAAAGCCATCAATTGTACACCTGCTGTTGGGGAACTACAACATTCTGTCTTTTAGTTAAATAGTTTAAAAACAATTTAAATGTACAGGATTAAATCCTTTCTATAAAAGCACTTTTACACTATAAACTCTCAAAACCAGAGATGTGCCAATTTAATGCACTAGTACCTGCACCTGGGTAAAAAAGGCCATAGGAAAAAGCATTTACGCTTTTTAAATTTGCCATTTAAAGTTCAAATTATAATAAGTTTTAATGGTGTTATGACAACTAAGGCAATAATTGGTTTTATTGTAAATTCATTATTATGCAGTCAGTAAAACTGTTCCTAATGTATCATAGATATCATAAAAATGTATTGAAATCTTAAATCCTCTTGCTATTGAACTTAATGAAGTTTGAGCTCATCTATTACAAAATCATTGGTTTTATTCTGTACTGTAAAATACTAAGTTTACTGATGTAAATGATAGTTGTAAGATGTAATTGTAGAAGTGTAAACCAATATAGCAAAGCAAAGAAATTGGGCATGGCCACCATCATGTACTATAGTTTTATGACTGTTATTCACAGTCACTGGTGTGTATTACACACACTAAACTTACAAAATATAAACTATTTCAGTATGACTAAAAGAGGACCTAGGACTTACTTTATTAAATATTAAAAGGTTGTTGTTTAAAAAACATACAGAAAATTTTAAAGTATATGGAACCTTTTAGTATACAATTCTCAGTGGCATGGAATTGCCCTTTACTGCTGACTCGGGTGATTGCATAACAACTCATGGGGATAATTAGTGTGATTATCTGGTAATTTAGAGGACAAGACCACACTCGCAGGTATATGGTCACCCTTTTTCATTCTGTCAGAAGAAATGACTGAACATGGAAACTCCTATCTTTCATAAACAAATATCTGGTATGGGTGTGTTTAAGATGATAAATTACGAAGGGAACACTCCTAAGAATCCTTATCTGTAATAAGACAGCTTCTTTAGTGTAAGTATATCCACAAAAAGAACTGCTTGATTTCTATACTATAGCCAGTATTCTGTAGTATGAACATATTTGGTAGAGATAGCATCATATATGCAGGATACTAACATAAATGTAACCATTTTTGATTACACTTCAAAATGCACCTGTGTGTGCATATACATACACACATTTAGATAGAATAAACCTTACCAGTGTAAATGGGCTGACCATCTTAGGTTTTTCCTTTTTCTTATGCTTCTTCTTTGCCTTGCTAAAAAAATTGTGGTAGTGAATTTAAAAATGAACCACATTTAGCAGAAATACTAATCCAACATACTAATGCAGTGCAATTATATTATAATTATGAAATCATTTTACAGCAAACAATTGTGTAAAATGAACATGATTTATTGAGCATTCTTGAGATGTTTCTATTAAAATCTTCAGCAATATAAGTAACATCACCTCCTAGCTTCTGTAAATTTAAGTCATGTTCTTCAAGGATGAAACAACACCAACAGGGTTGGTGGTTTCACTATCTGGTCAGGGAAGTTGTGCACCAAAGCGCTGTATAGATTTCAAAACAGAAGAGAGGAAAACTTTCATACATAGTGGATGGGGATATAGGTAAAATGTTCAAAGTATGTAAAATACTGATTCATCATCACACCAAAAATATTAAGATAATTTTTAGCAGATGACATAAATGTATCCAATATTTCCATTCCAACATAATTTCTGTCATATTTTAGAATTGTTTTTCTAGTCAGTACTGTGGCCACTTAGTCATTTAAAGGAAAAACTAAACAGTCCTTTTGCATGAAATAAATGTGCCAATCAATGCTACTACTCTTAACGTTGATACAAAGCTTTCTCTTACTAGGTTTTCCTAACAAAATAAGATAAAATAAGATTTAAAATTCGAAATTCAATTAAATATAAATCAAAGGAATGGAGTTTAATAAGCTTCAATGCAGAATGTTTACTATATTTAAGAATGCTTACTCTTTATCTTCAGATTCATGATCCTGGCTGGATGCAGTGATCTCATGACTATTTCCATCTGCAGTATACTTCTTTTCATCTTCAGAATGCATTTTAAATTTATTGAAGATAGTTTCCTGTAAAATAATATTTGACTGAGCAATACACAATCTAATCTGAGGACAGTAATCTCAATAAACATTTTTTTGAAAGAAAAATATGGATACTTTTTACAATCAGTGAAGAAATTAATATCATATATTGCAAAGTGAATATTCATAATGCACAAGTATACTGAAAGAAGTCTGGAAGTTTGGACTTTCCTTACAAACATTTACATTCTGTATTTATCCATTTGATAACTCCGTCATTCATTTAATTTCATTTAAATGATAAAAAATAGTATTTTCCACTATTCAGCACAGAAATACAAAACAAATGAAAAAATTAAATGTTTTTTAAAAGAATATGCAGTTAATTGGATTTGTCCCAGTTTTAGTTGTCAGTGAATTTATAAAATATCTCTGATTTCAAAAAAAAACCACCCCAAACTACTGACATACCGTGAAAGGATGTTCCCAGTTTGTGTCTACTCCTCTGAAAAATTATTCAAACCTGAGCAGAATTAATATGGTTAAGGATGTGTATCATGATTGGACTATGCTCCTCTTATGTAAGACAGGCAAAACAAATAGCTTTCTCTTGGATTTGTTCCCACTCCAATAGCCTCATTTATCTTGGATAGTAAAGTGTATGCACTTTGGACTGTACCTCCCTTTTCCTAAAGGGAATAATACTAGTCCTTGAATGCATGAATATTTCATTGTCATCTGGGAAAACAAGTCTGAATACTTTATTCTTCCACAAGAAAAAGTTCCCTGTTATAGGAACAGTTTTAATTATGCCCCTAAAACTGAAAGGAATTTTTCTTTACTTTATGAGAGATGTTGCCGAATGCTTGAAGTAACTGTTGCACTTAAGGATGAATCCATTCTTGAATACACAGTGAGAATGAAACCAGGTAACTCCAAAACATTGTTTCAATCTTTTGCTTCCTTTCCCATCTTCTAAATCTAATCCAGGAAAACATTACACATCTAGAATGAAAGAAAACAGGATTTTAGTTTAGTGCATATAGTTCCTCATTTGAGTAACTGCAGAACAGCAAGATGTGTTTCAGATTCGGTTTAGAAGTGTTTTGGAAATAGCTCTGGTCAGCAGAAATTTGCCTAATTAGTATTCTGATTTTTGTATGTTCCTATTCTAAACTGTTTGAAATGGGCCATGTGTTTTATTGGGGAATGTATTGTTTTTATCAGTATCTGTAGGCATTACTTCAATGAAAATAACAATTATTTTAAACATTTAAATAAATAAGTTGCACTTCATAACCCTTATTTCAATTTATGTATTAGACGTGTTCAACACTTTTACAGAAGTAAAAATTTATGAAAAATTAAATAAAAATACTTGTCCTAGAAGACAAGTCGGTTTATACAATTTTTTTTTGTAGGTCTTCTATCAATTTATTCACTCAAAATTTACTTAATCTGATAATTACTCCGAAGAAGTTATTTTTGTTCCTTTTTGTCATGCATGCCTCTAGTTTCAAAATGTTAGTGAAACAGTATTTTTAAAATGTTTTGGAATAGAGACAGTCTTATCAGATTGAGGATTACTTTAGAAAGGGCAGTGTAGTATTGCCAGTCAAGCAGAATATAAAGAGCTAATAAGTATTATATGTTTATCAAAAGTCATTGTGATATATTTATATAAAAGTCCATCCACAGCAGTTACTGGAAATACTGGGTTTTAACTTGTGTGCCTAAATGCTTTCCTGGACTTGATCATGATGGACTCGTCCAATTATATTTCAGTGGGAACCAAAAAAACTAAAGTAAGAATCTTCAAAGAAAATTCAATTGATTAAAAAAAAGGCATAGTATATGCTGTTCTTTCACAATTATTTTGCTTTAAACAGAAAATAGAGAGAACTATGAGATCTGTCAGAATGTTCTGTTATCTCACTGCAATGTCTCAATGCTATTGTAGTGCAATCATGATAAGAAACAGAAATAGAAATAAAACAGAAGAGCAATTATTAACAGCTTCTCTTGCCTGCATACAGAAATGCAAAGAAAATGAAAGACATCTAGTTTTATCACAGTAGCAGCTGAAGCAACTAAATTGATATTAAAAAGTGAGAAAATTGTGGAAGTACAGTATTTTACATCTACTTAATACAAAATTCTGTAACTTCTCTACAGCTTCTGTAGTTCCTTCAGTCACATAGCTCCACAACTGCAGCGAATTTGAAATCAGAGAAGATCAGTAAATCTTTCCTCTGATCTCTTATATCTTATTTAAAACTGATAATTTGGGTGAGAATATATTTTAGCCTGAAGATATTAAATCTGTGAAATAAACAACAGAATAATCTGAGGCATCACCACTGCACACTACCTGAGTATATAAAAACACGTGTAAGTGGACGTGGTAGTTGATTCATAACCAAAGATGTACAAAAACACCAAGAAATGAGGTAAGTGCCAGTCAATCTAATCCACAGAAAAATACTTTCTCATCCAAAGTCTGGCAACTGGTTTTGCTCTAAATGCATTAGCAGGATTCATAATGTCAGTGTTTGAAAAATACTGTCTTCCCTCAGATTAGTCATTTGGTTAAATCAAGAGTTTACCCTCAGCTTTAGTCAATCTTTGATGTCATCAAGGGCAAATTTTAAATTCTATAGGCCAAAGACTTGAAGCATGAAATCTTGTATAGACAATGTCTGTATCGAATAGACATCAACTAGATGCTAAGTAAAAATGTCTTGAAAACAGAGTGTTCTGATCATTCAATAATTCAAGACTAAAGAAAAAAAAAATTCTGCTTCTGCTTACTAGTCACAAAATTTCTCACAGAAGAGGGATTTAAACAGAGATGACCAATCTATGACCTTTGAGCTATTTAAGGCTCATTTAAAATTCCTTCTCAAACCAGTCTGTTATACTACAATTAGAAGAAGCAGAGATCTGGTAATATGGGAACTGTTGGACAATTCAAATCCCTTGCTGCAGAAGCAAGTAAAAAATGGCTTTTAAGTTTCACCCACCTGGACTGTCTGAAGCTCTGCTACATGTCCATTTCAGCCCTATCCAACAGTGGGTCAGTGGGACTTTATGAAGATAAAGACAACTGCAGCTCAAAGAGCTACCTCTATTTAGTTATAGAGTAAACGTTTTAAGAGATTTTAGCCAGTGCAAAGTTCTCTAAAGTGACTCATTAGGTCAGGTAAGTTGACCTTGTCTAAAGCAATGCCTGTACAAGAGAAAAACTTCTAATTTTACATTAAAAATTGCAAGTGCTCATAAGTTTGTTACACCTATTGGCTAACTGCTTCAATGCTCCTTTTCCCCTCACAGACATTGTTTAGTTGAAGATAGAACAATACTCTTGGATATTACAATTTCTGTGAAGCTCTGCATCATTAGATATATTATCCATGTGAAAATACTTATGAATAAGGTTTACTCAATTCCCTCTTTATTAATAAGTAGCCCATTTCCCTTTTCCTGACATACTTTTATTGTTTCTGCATTATATTCACAAATATTTTTTAGAATTTTAAGGATAAATACTTTTTACATGTTTGAAAGATGATTATAGGCCCCTTGAAATGTTCTGTCAACATTAATTCTGTAGAATGAAGCACAGTTAATTTCCTGCTCTTATGTGTTATAAGTACATGGTTTGAATAATCTCTCTTGGGCACTCCAGTATGAGAGATTGTATTGGCACAATAAACTAAACCTTAAATCCTTCTTTATGTCATTGCTCTTACAGACCATTCACCAGACCTTTCATTATAACTCTGTTATTTAAGTTGTATTTTGCATGATCATAACATAATTTTTGGTCTGTAGTTAAGTTAGTATATACAGATCATCCTGTACTGTACTCTATTAATTATTTCAGACTGTTTCCATGTATTTAATTATGTAAATTTACTTATCCAAGCCCCTTTTTGCATCAAAATGTCTTAATATTTTATTAAAAAAACTGATCATGAGACATGAATTTATTGAAACTACAGAAAAAGGCATTTGAAAAATGGGGCTCTTGGGTTTTGTGGTGATGTTTCAACTACTTATGTTTCTAAAAAATAATTTATGTGAGAAAATCTCATCTCACAAATCACACATTGGATCTATACTTTTTTTTAAATCTGATACAGGCCAGCATATCACAAACTGACACATGATATTGAAACTACTGACACAGAAACGTTAATCTAACTTTGATATCAGAGACAAACTCTTGTGAAATGATGGCATGATGCCTTCAAAATTCTCGAAACAATATCAAGAAAAACTAACCTTTTAAAATATACTTGTTAGCAAAAGTAGCAAACAGGACAAGAAACTGAAGCAAATACTTCAACTTCTGCATATGCTGTGACCAGAGAAAATCACAAGAGCTATTTTTTCTTCTGTTTACTTTAAAGATTGAAAGTTGGATTTTCCAATAAGAACCAGGTAGGCAAAATGCTGGAAAGGATTGCAGGAATTCTGTCTGTAATGATTCTTGAATGACATTCAACCCTAGCATAGATCAGAACACCTGCGAAGAACCTCTGATTTACGGTACCTGGAGAACTCCTGTTCTATTTCAGCAGCCTGTTAATCAGGGCTGGAAAGGAATAATATTTTGTAAAGGAATTTTGCCAGCTTGGATACCATTCTATCAATGAGAATTGTCCTATATGAAGGGAATTATTATACTGTCAGAAACTGACAATTTTGTGTTTAACTATGCTGTATGCTCAGCATACATATAGGATCCTCATATAGGATAAAGCCTATTGTAGTTGCTGGACATTTTATTTTTCCTGGACAAAGCATGAGAACAAATCAAGTTAATGTAAGCATCAAGCTTCTATTTGTGTTGAAAAGGAGAGTTTATTCTGAAAAGCATGTTTTAAAATTACAAAACTCCACTCTTATTGTCTGTGATTTGATTCGGAGTTAATTGTTTATTCTTATAAGGAGGACTGCCACAAATCAATGTCACTAGATTCCTACTACTAATGTGCCAGTTTTCAGCTTTACAAACTCAAGTCTTGCTTCTGAAAACATAATCGTTACTTGTTGGATCGTTGTATTTAAAGTTATACTATTATTACAGTTAGAAAAATGAATTTAAAGAAATATAGTACAGAACATTAGGGCTCTAAAATGCTCAGGACTTTATTTTACAAACGAAAACTGATGGGAAAAGATAAACAAAATTACTTTTTGTGCAGGAGGAAAACATTTTTCGGACTTAAATCTGAATACAATATATAATACTATGACATGTCCAATTTTTGTCCATATAACTTTTCTATGAAAGCATATACCTGGTAACATTGTAACAGCACAAGTAATCCTTCCCTCCCTGAGTGGCTTTGATTGGACAGCCACCTTTTGCCATGCACAAAGAGCCCTTTGTAAACTGAATACACACTGCTTGAAAGTATTCAGCAGTTACTGATTAGTTATCATACATCACCATTTTTTTGATAACTTGAATTAATGAAACACTAAACTGAGTGTTGGCATGTTCAGTGGCCTGAAGCAAGAAACAGGAAAAATCTTGGTTGGCCAAGAAGTCCTCAGTGAGGTACAGCGGAGCTGGTTTCTACTGCCTGTGCAATGGATCCTCATTGGGACTGAATTGCTGTCTTCCAAAGCCCTGCTTTTCCCTTAGGATTTTATTTCTTTACAAGATGATGTTCTTTTGTCTTGAATTCCTAAACTGCTGCTTAACTCCATTTCAAGAGTCTTACCTCTGTCTGCAACCTTTCTTACCTTGCAGAAGCCCATTTTATCAACTTCTTTGCAGTTCTCGCTCCAAATTCAGCAATTTCCTCAAAAGTTTGAAAGATGGTTACAGGCAGCTGAACGCCAGAGAAACAAGGAAAGAAGTTTACAAACTCACTACATATGAAATATATAACAGCATTAATATTACATTTTATATAGAAATCGATTCCCTTGTATAATACTATTCAGTCATATTTTCTAAATATTTGCATTGTATTCCAGCTATCTGTGAAATGTCTAGATCACACAGGAAATTATGAGAATGAAAAACCTCTCATTCAGTTTCTTCCTAGTAATACTGATTTTCAAGGTTTTGCTTATTGTTATAGCTACAGTTCATTATAAGTGGAAGACTTAAAATGTCAAAATGCCATCCTGTCCATCCTCCTTCCTTCAGATCACATGAAGTATGACATACTACATTCTTAACAGGTGTTTGAATTCTATACCCCCATTGTTAGTTTCCAAAAGCAAAGTTCAGACTATCTGAACTACTTGGAAGTTTTTGGATGTCTAACATAAATTGTCCTTGAGACAAATTAGACCTGTTACCCCTTCCCTGTCCACAACAAATAGGAAGAACTTCTTCCACTTCACTTTACAGAACTTTCAAAATCTTAATTCTGCTTTCACAAGTGCTGCCTGTCCTGTCTTGACAAAAAAAAAAAAAAAAAAAAAA
>WBMY01018192.1:1802-18233 GCA_013397315.1 Donacobius atricapilla | reverse complement strand
AAAAGAAAAACCCAACAAAAACAAAACCTCAAACCAAAATAAACACCCTGACCCCCAGTTCCTATAACCCCTCTAGGCAGAATTAGTGTTATTGATCTTTGACATTACTATCCTCTGGACACAAACGAATGTTAGTTTCAAAAGTTTGCAGGTTTTTTTCAGGAAAGCAGCCCCAAACTAGATATTTATTTCAATAATAGGCAAATATTTTTAATTTCTGTAAGTAATCTGACTTCCATTTTCTGTAGCACTATGGAAGTATACTTATTTTATTTGATCTTAGACATTGGATTTTGTTGCTGTGGTGAAATGACTAAAAATAATCACTTCATCTCATAAGACATTGATTATGGCACTGTGACCATGTTCTACATGTTAGTCTGTAGCGGTGTGTTTTATAATTAGTGTTGTATGTTAATTTGTGGCTCAGTCCATGTACCCCCATTGTTACACACTTTTGGTTGTACCCCGTTATCCCCTCTCCACAGCCAAGTATCCATTCCCTACTTCCCTCCTCTGGGGACATGCCTTTCAGCTTGGGGTCTGTCCCTGCTGCCAGGAAGCTCCTTGAAGGGCCTTGAGTGATGGGCTGTAGCCAGAGGGGTCCCCTCCCTTTCAGGGAGTTTGGCCCCCAGAGGTGTCCCTTACCCTTTGGGTTACTCCCCGCTTTCCCCTGGCTGGTGAATCCCCTGCTCCCTTCCCTTCCCTCACCTGGGCATAAAAGTTACTGTTCAGCCTCTGATCTGGGCTCTGCCAAAGAGAAACCCTGAGGTGAGGAGGTCCCGTCAGGGGCCCTAATAAACTCGTGTGCCAAACCCTCTGTAGAGCCCTCCTTTTTCTCTTGCCTTCATTGCCTCAGCCCTGGGGCCGGTGCCGTGAGTTGGGTGCGCCGAGGAGCCCCCAGGATCAGCCCGGGGTGCGTGGCAGACGGAGCTGTACCTGTTGTGCCTGTGTGCCAGGGTTAGCCTGCGCTGGCAGAGTGGGCACTTTGGGAGGCACAGCGACATTAGTCTTTAACCAGAGTCAAATTGCTTTGTTCCTTTTTGATGTTTACTGTAAAACAAATGATTGTGCACTCTAAGGAAAATGTGTTTCTACAGGCAATTGGATACAGTGCAGACACACGTTCACAAGCTCCAAACCTTTCAAACGGCCATAACCGTAGGCAATAGAGATAATGCCCCCTCATATAATTTCTGCTTCCAGAAGCATCTGCCACGTGCCACACCTCTGCTTAACATGTCAACACCAATGATGCCTGACAACAATCCAGGGAGATTCACCAGGAAGATTCCCGTTATGATATAAAGATATGTCTGCATATGATTGTTTTGCAAAGAGACTAGAGCAAATAACTCTCTCACCATGCAGGACTTCAGCAATTAGAAAATCAGATTTCTCTATTTTGTGGTCAGCTACATTATGGCTATAGTAATTGAAAAGGCAATTAGCTGCAGTCCTTCTAGTGACTCAGATTAGAAGCTCAAATGTCTGATGAATCTACCTGCATCTTATCTTGAATGCCCATTTCCCTAATTCCATAAAGGATCTTCAATCTTAATTTCCATAAATTCGTCATAAGATCATTAAAATGTATTTTGATTGTAACAAAGTTTACAGCTCTACCGGCAGATATTATCCTTGTAAAGGGCAAAACATTTTCCCATACAATTCCCACTGAAACTTGAATTTATTAGATTTTTGCCTTGCAAATCCAGATTTCAGGGTGTTTTTCTTATTTTTTCCCTAGTGATGTCTAAGTATAAACTTTGTATAAAAGTGACATAACATATTAAACTGCAATGCAATCAATGAAACTAAGGAAGTGCTAATCATGGCCAAACTCATATGAGTAATATTAGTAAATTCAGACCTTCCTGCCAAGAAACAGAAGAAAGCACCCATACAAGATATTTAACTAATCAGCAAGCCTCAGAGGTCTTCCTCAATGTTCCTCCCCTTCCCTGTGTGGACAGTGAAATCACAACATGATTTCCTACTTGACAGACAGAATGGGAGATAAAGACTGCAGGTCAGACCCAGAAGAACTGGCAGGTGGCTCCCCAAAAAGTTGAAATTCATGGGGACCCTTGAACCGCAAGGCTTTGGGCAGTGTTGCAGTACCACACAATGATAACTGAAGGACCAAAGTGAACTCTGCTCATACTCCAACTTCCTCACTCTTTGCACTCTAAACATCCTCCTTTCTGACTCAGCCCTGTGTCATAACCTCTGTACAGCTTCCATTCTGCTTGCATGCAATGACACGTGACCCTGTGTGAGTGCCATGATACTAAATGTAATTCCTTGATTTCTTTTTATAGTCAAAAATAAATCATGAATTATTAACAGCTCATGCTGATTGAATAAGGTGTTCAGAACAATCCTGTTCTGAGCAGCTTTCCATACCACCTCTCATTGAGAGCAAATGAGTTTGTTAGTATGGAAAATGTTCAAGGAAACTACTCTCAGCATCTCATTCAAGCACCTAGTCAAACCGAGATACCTCCTACTGTTGGAAGAAGTCGACTCTCCTTGTATTCATTGTCAGCACCTGACACACAAGGAATGCTGTTCCAGTACAAGTCAGAGAACCTAAGGCCAATATCCTAAGAACCCAGAGATTCCCTGTGGGCAAAGTATGCTTATTAAATGCTACTGAGATTCCTCAATGGAAGCATCCTCTGCAGTTCTTTGAACAGTCAGTACTGTGAAGTGTAACCAAATTTAGAGAATTGATCTTTCTTTTAAACTACCTCTGGTGAGTACCTGTGGGACTTGGCATGCAAAAAAAAGCCTTTTATCTAACCAATAGAAGAAAAAACCTGGCACTGACTCAATGTCATGGGCCATTTGCAGAAGACATCATAGGATTTTTTGTGATGTCTGAGGATGGATATATTGCTAAATTCTCCAATGTCCTAAACAAGACAGATGATTTCTGCAGTGATCATACATGGCTGACAATCAGTTAATGAAGACATCTACTGAGCTGAAAGTTATAATCAGGTGTGACCAGAACTAGGCCAAGTCCTATAATGAAACTGATTCCATGGTATGGAGCACATGAGGGAGGAAAACATATCTGCCTAGCTTATTTATGGAACACCTCGGCAAAACATTTTCAAAGAGAGATGCTTATTACTGTATGTGACAGGACCAGAAGAATTTCTCACACACCAATTGGATAATGTAATGTGTATATGAAATTGTATGTTTGCAAGAACAAAAATTACTGAAATACAATACTCCATTTTGTTCCAAATATATACATGACAAAACCTTTCTGAATACTGGTGTGGTGCATTGTTCCACAGAATAGACTTACAACTACTTTCCTAATAGATTTCACCTATATTCATATATCAAGTAAACTGAAATATTCAAAAGTGGTACGTCTCAGGGAAAGCATGTGTACACGTTTCCTTAAGGCCTAAAAATGAAACTAAGTCTAAATCATCATGGGTGCATGGTCTTTTCATGCACCAGGGTTTGGATTGTGTTATTGCATTTAATTTGTTACAGAGTTCACCTTACTCCATTAAATCTAGCACTGGACCTGACAATTTCCTCTGTTTGACAAGAGGGTGAAGCTGGGCAGGCAGAATAATGCTTACCTCAAGGTTTCATAGTAAGATGTTCCCCATAAACTTTTTAACCCCAAGAACAGTAAGGGTTATCTTGTTTCTTTTTATCTGTCACCACTATGGTAGTCACCAAAACATCCTTTGTGCTACCACAATATTCATAGTACTGGCTATTCTGATTTCTGATAATGGTAAATGAAGTAAACTGATCTCCCAACAGATTGCATGGATACAGATAAGGACTTGATTGTCATGCCATATCAGTTGACTCATACATACATAGGCATTAAACTGTGATAGGAAATAGAGGAAAAGAATAATTACATTGTTCAACTCTGAAAATCCCCTTCTTCTTCATATATATTTCAATGAATACATGAAAAAAGAGGGGTGAACAACAGAAAATGAAAAATATATATGTATATCTTCTATATCAGCAAAACATGAGTGGAAAGAATGGCAAATGTTACCAGAACTTAAACACTGTTGTGCATCAGTTCTGATCTAGCTGATAATAAGAATATTCAGGCTTTTGTCTCTCTTCAGATCTGGTGCATAATACCAGTCTAATGGTGTTCAAAAGTAGATTCTCAGTTTCTGATTGCTAGGTTTACCTTACAGTTTCTGCAGTGAACCATTTACACACCCTGAAACCTCTACTGCACAGATGGATTTCTGCACACTCAGAAAGCCCTTTTACTTTAATACAAGTCATCCAGAACACAACTGTCAACTATACATACAAGGATATAAGGGAAACAGATCACGACTATACTGAAAATTCAGGTTAAAGTGACTACAAAATAGGCTGTTATGATCAGGCTTTTTAGTCACTTTTTAAAGTGACTACAAAATAAGCTCTTTTTTTGGTTAAAACCAAAATAGTTAAAAAAAGAATGTACCCTGCTGGTTACTCCTGCTTGGGTTGTGCTGCTCCTAGAATGTGGGAGATTATTATAACAATAGCAACTGACTTGGCTGCAGACCAAGCAAGAGTATTTGCTTAAACCTTGAGGCCACTGAATTTAGAAACTTTTAAAATGAGGCTTTTGGATTAGCTTTCCTTAACTAGTAAAGATTGCACAGCCTCAGAATGGAGTATGATTATCAGCTGTACTGCAGGAACAATTTCATGTAAGAAATTTAGTAGGTAGGTTTCTCAGAACAGTTATCTGATCAATGACAACAGACTTGGCTAGCAGGTTATTCCATGTAGAATGCTATGAGACTGTAAAATACTGTGAATCCTGGGATAATTGTTGGTATTGGCATCTGGGAATGTAGCTGATCAAATAGAACCACTGGCTTTCAAGTAGCAGCGGTACAAGACTTAAGTTAGCAAGAGTAATTATCGGACCTGTGAATCAAGCACAGCTACCATGGGAAGAGCTGCAAATTCGGCTTCAGCAGATATGGACATGGAAAATGGACAAGAAAATGAAGGTAAGAAAGAATACAAGAAAATCCCAGTCCTGTGGATCTAATAAAAGGTCTATACACTGTAGACATTACAGACTGTAATTTTCAGAAATAATCTTAAATGACCCACAGCCTCCATTTAAAATAATGATAAAAGGAACAGAAAAGGAAAAACAGTCCTCAGTGTGGGTTTACCTCTTTATGTAAAAAGAGGTGGTAATAGTAACTGCAAAATAGTCTTGAACAATACGATAAAAACTTCCTTTAGCAGATACCAATGAAACTGCAGGAAAGAAACACAGTAAAATTTGAGAAAAAGAGGCAAAGATTTGAGAAAATGGGATAGAATACATAAATTCCTTGCTGGCTCATTTTGTCAAGCAAATAAAAAATCATGAACAATGAAAACTACAGAAAATAATAGGACCCTCTCAGCAAAGCCCTCAGACATCATCTCTTCCTCTCAATAACTAAGACTAGGGAGACTCTGCTGTCTACTTGCCCCTGGTCTAGTGGCAAAATTACAATATAACCAATGGGAATGGCCAATAACAATATTAGAACTGGGTGGTTAAGGGAAGAACATTGACTACCACTAGTGCCAGATGTAAATTGATACTGTAGTGTCAATTAAACACTCTTCAACAAATATTTGTTCCAGCTACAACCCAAGAAAGAGGGAAAATGATAAAACTTACTGCATTATATTCATGAAAGGATGTTCAAGTATCTGCATTAAGATCTCTGCCTGCAGTTAAATAGTGGCCAAGTTCAGGAGCCTTGTTCTCCTGTTCCTTCAGGAGTGGGAGGATCCCTTTTAGGAACACCAGGGAATTATTGGCACAGCCTGGTTGAAACAAAATGGATTAGCTGCAGATTTTGCTACGGATGTTTTGAAATTGGGCCTGACCAGTGGGAGGTGAGGGTGGAGTGATTCCTGCAAGTCACTGATGCTTTGTTATTAAGAATCCGGAGGAAATAAAAACAGTGGATATTTGGGTAACAGAATTTCCTCAAGTTTTTTGTGTCTGTAATTTAAAATGTGAAAAAATAGAAATTGTGTTTTAATGGCAGAGGAAGGACTCCAATCCACTATCAACAAGTTTACTGGAAAGCAAGATCTTAGTACAGAGACCTATTATTTGAACATCCTATTTGTCCAGGGTTAAAACCAAAGAAGTTAAAAGTGAGATTTTAACACTTAAAAAACGCAGCCATCTCCCAGGTTGTTTGTATGTCTGAAATAGGTGGAACACTAAGCGGGATACTTGACTTATTTTGTTACTGATTTAGCCAATGCTTGCTTTCCAATTCCACTAACAGAGAAGAACTGGTAACAACAAACATTTAGCTGTGAGAGAAAGCAACATTGTTTTATCCATGTTCCTCAAACCTTTCAAATCAAACACATCACCTATGCATGAAATTACCGTCAGAATGTGTCAGTACATGGAAAAACTGAAAGTTTGGGAATGTACTCAAGAAATAGCCAGCATTACTTGAAACATAGGCTTCAAAGCTCATCATGACAAAACTCAGGTACAATCTAAAGTGAAATATTCAGTAATAGTTTTAGGTCAAAGGAAAGGTGATGCTGGCATCAGTAGAACTGACTGAGGGTCCATGCATGTAAGAATTTTATTAGTTACACTTTTGCAGCTGCTTACATTTTTCTGGGAATCATATTTGCAGAAATGAGTAAACCACTAATCAAATTAGTGAAGAAATCTCACCAAAAAAAAGAATGGAAAGTAGAAAAAGAAGTAAAACTGCACCAGTTCAAATGTTGGCCTTTAGATACATATTACTGTAGGCTTTTCACGTTCAGTTGGCCACTACTGATCTACACAGTGCTGTTAAAAGAGCCCAGAAATAAAATACTTTTGCTTTGAGATTCTCAATATTTATAGGGAAAAAACCAGTATTCAGTATTAAAAGAAACAAGTTTAGCATTAGTATAGGCAATTAGCTTTGGGAATGCATTTCTAGAGACTGCATTGCAAAAGTCCATATCACACATGTTCCACTAAAGTACATATCACACACCCTGAAGTACATAATCAATGGAAAAGTACAAAATGGATATATATCAAACCTAGGCTAGCTGGAAACACAATGGCTTTTATAAATAAGAGCTTTCTGTAAAATAAGGCGAGACTTTACCTCTATAGGGTTTTTAACCAAAGAAAGAATGGGAGTGCACTTTACCTGTTTATGTGTCTCTCACTGGATAAAAGCTCTGTTATTGACTTCATGCCACAGGTTATTCAGTGTGGTTCACAAATGGCTCCAGTTTTTATCAAAATTATGAAAAATCCTCTATTAGGTATGCTGGGAAAAAATAAAAAGAGCTGTCTGCCTTCACTCTGCACAAGCAACAGAGCCACAAGCTCTGCTAATGATGTTAAAAGAGAAACCCAAAGGAAATGACCTAGCTTCATACTTCGCTTCAGACCGGATACATCAAGCTTTAACCATTTGGCTACCAAAGTAGAATAAAAATTACCTACAAACAAAGAATGGAAATCTGGTAGCCTCTCCATCATGGGAAGGAAATCTGGAACATAGGTTAATAAAAGCAGAGAGAAAAAAATATGCAGGTCATATAGAAGAAACATACAGAGGTAGTAATCTTGGAATAGTTAAGCACACACCCTTGCCAAGATTGTGGTAGTCTCAGTAGAATTGACATTGGAAGAAACACCCACCTTGCAAACAAACTGAAGAAAATCATACAAAGCAAGGTATAAAAAGATAGAGCAACTTTACAACATTACTATAGAAGCTGGTAGACATGTGAAGCATAGAGAGTGTAGTGTGGCCAGGTAAAAACACTTGTACATTACAAGCACTATGTACACATTAAATAGATTTGTTTCAATAGGTGCATGAGCAAGATCATGTAGGGGGTGCCTGAATGCAAAAGGGAGTATTAGAAGGTAGCTAGTTGCCCTAACATAAAGACAGATGGGTGCATAATTGCTTGGTTTGTGATGTGGTGAATACCCCCACTAGAAGATAAATAAAATGAAGACATTAGAGAATTCATGAACTATTTTTGCCATGGTTTGATTCCAGATGGCAACCAAATGTCACCCAGATTTCCTTTGGGTTCAAACTTGTTCAGTCTCCACCCAGAATGGGAGTAGAACTGGAAAAAAAGTAAAAACTGGTGGGTTAATATAGGAAAAGTTTCATAACTGAATCAAAGTAAAATACAATAACAACAATAATAGTAGCAATAATAATGAAAGAGAGAGAGAGAGAGAGATAGAGAGAGAGAGATAAATCCCAGGAGAAATAAGTGATGTACAGGGTAGTTGCTCACCACTCACTAACTGATACTCGGCCTGTCCCTGAGCATTGTTCGGCTCCTCTCAGCCAACTCCCCCTCCTTATATAGCGTTCTGTGGTAGGAAATATTCCTTTGGCCATCTCGGGTTAGCTGCCCTGACTGTGCTCCCCCTGCCCCCAGCTTCTTGTGCAGCTCTTCACTGGCAGAACATGAGACACTAAGAAGTCCTTGACTCAGAGTAAGCACTATGCCGCAACAGCCAAAACATCAGTGAGAAACAGCAGAAGAAAATTAACTCTGTCCTAGCCAAACCCAGGACAATGGGCTAGAATACAAACAGACTGCACCAGAATTGGTGGTCTTACCTTAGTCCCACACACCATGCAAAGCGGGAGTAAGCATGGTTTCCTAATTCTAGACTCACTGATAAAGTGGGTTGAGGTAGTTCAGTAAAGAAAGCTATAGCCAAATGTACCACCATGCAGAAATTTATCATTGTATTTTCCAGATGCAATTTAAACCAATAAGTTTATTTGAGACAAGGAATTTTCCTGGGAAAATCATCAAGTAGTTATGTGGATGCCTGTGAAGAAAAGAAAGGCTCCATGTTGCTGTGGACTTGCAGATCAAGGTAAATTGAATGGCCCAATGGGACTATAAAAATATCACTAAGCCAAAAGGTGAAAAATTACAGAAAGGTTTGGGATATTGCATCATCTTGTCATTGTAATTACCTGTGAGCCACAGCTTCTCCCAGTTTCATGTGATTTATAGCTATGCCTGGGAGAAAAAAAATCTGCCTAATGTTTTAACGAAAGAATGGCCACTGACGCTATCTAAACACATGGAAAGAGACTAATGTTGCTATAGCAACTTAGATGGGAAGGAATGCTCAATGCACGAATAAACAAACAACGATGAACCACTACTTTGCAGAATGGCAAGAAGGATGGAAAGTAGTGTTGCATATTTTCCACACAAGTTTACAGTCTAAACTGTAAATGGGATGAACTAGCTCCAATTATAAACAAAGCAGGATCTTATGTACATCAAGATAAACACATAAATGGAAAATAGCCTAAATAGTTCCAGTTTTGATTTTAACTATGTTAAGGTAAATAAGATAACAAAAGCAGGAATATTATGTTATAAATGTTGCTGTTAAAATTTAAGAGCACATAAGGGAAGTCTCGCCAGAATTATTGCCAGCAGAGAGGCTTTTTAAAGAAGTAGCATAAATTAATTATTAAGTTCTGTCTGAGTGCAGTTTGCTTGTTTTTATTTTTATTATTAACTATGTTAGTTTCAAAATTGTGAATATTTGCTTGCATAACAAGGGAAGTAGTAAGCACCCCGCACTTTTTTGATAATAGACCTTACCTGTAGTGATGGTGGAAAATTCTTTTGTACTGAAGACAATAAAAACATTAGATACATGTCTCCACTACTTTAAAATTGTAGAAAACAAATGTGAGGGCTAAAAAACAGCATCCATGTTCCATGGTGCCAAAACCCATCTTGCGATTTTAATGAATGTCTCTGATTTTAAGAGAATGTATTATGACTGCTTGAAGCAGCATACAAATTTAACTTGCATATTTTATTTCTATTTACGTGGATAAAAATCAAAGTAATGCACAACAATTGTGATGGAACCTGGACAACCTTAGCAACTGAAATATGAGTGGAAAATACCAGAACACCAGACAGTTAAACTAAGGAAACCAGAAGTGAAGTTGACAAAATATGGAAACCAGAAGTGAAGTAGAAACCAAATTAAAAAAAAAAATTAAAAAAATTTAAAAAAAAATAAAATGTTTACTTCACAGCATTTTGTTCTAGGTGTGGTTAACTTTTTAAACCAAAGATTCCAGTTGAGAGAAAATTCAAAATTTTTTGTATTCAAATACTATACAGTAGCAACAAATTAATTAGAGTGCATGTTACTTTGAACAAAGAATTTACTCTGACTTTTCTAAGGCAGAACAGATATACTGCTTTTATTAAAGGGTCATTGCAACCCTGACCCAGAAATGGATTTTGTGTAACTGAGTACAACAAACCAAGATTTTTTATGGATACCATTTTAGATGGAGTAGAAATTGTGACTGGAATACTGAAAACTATCATGTAGAAACTTTGACTTGTGAGTTATCAAAACTGGAGCATATTATAAGCAACATTCAAACCCCATGAAATAAAAATACATATAAAAATAATTGAATATTATTTACCTGAGATGTAACAATGTCACAAGGGAATAAATACAGGGATAGAAGTAGCAAAAATAATACTTCTGGGGGAAAAAAGACACTGGAAGTAGAAAGTGCTATTAATATTGTTAAACTACTAATATAAGTAGACTCTTTAAGCAGTAATCACCAACACGTTATGGGACAATCAGAGTGCAGGATGGCTGAAGTGTCAACTATTGAAATGGAATAGAGCTGTAATTTTAGGAGAAAGGAAGGCCAAGATCCTATACTGAAGAAGGCATAAAGTTATTATAAAACAGCACATGCATAACCCACATTGCTATTGCCTGAAGAGATGTATCAGCCACTGCACGAAAGGTAAGGGGCATCACTGATGGGCCGTTAACAGATTCAGAAAGGCATGTAAGAAACAGGGTTATAGTCACTGAGTCCTGTCTCACAGAAAGCCAGTCTGGAGAAGGCTCCACAATGTAAACAGACTATTGCTCCTACAATAGCAGCAGCTACTTGAGTGTGGACCCAAATAAGTTAATGATTTTAGGATCTATAATACCAGATACAGATATATGTAATTGTATTTTTTTTATATTTCAGTGAAAATTTTCAGAAGATTGTGCTCTGTGTAGAGAAATAAGTATGCAATATTTCTCATCTATATAATTTTGGGTAAATGTTTGCAATGTTCACCTACACCAGCAGAATTATAATATCTAGAACATCAGCAGCCTGGGGCCAACTGGAATCTTTATTACAAAAACATTAAGGAATCACAGAAAACTGAGCAGGTAGCTAAAAAAAAATCATGAGTAGGTACCAAGCCGTGAAAAGAGATATTACTTCAGAGAATCAACAACCACTAAGATCAAGAAAGAATGAAGAAACCTTGAATCTACTGCGGTAATTTTAGAGGATAGTCAAGTATTGTTACAAGAATCCAGTATTTTAGCCATAAATCATTACCTGTGTATTAACTAGATGTCTTTTTGTTACAGCTTGCAGTATGTCTTGTAGTACGTCACAGAAGACCTGGGGCTATCTGGAGCTATATAATTACAAAAGACCTACATGGATTTTGCAAGAAAATCATAAGACAAGACTGAAGCAGGGTGACAGTACACTTCCTTGCTAAGGCAGCAGAGTGTGAGACTGTGTATTCAGAATCACAGAATGGTTGAGGCTGGAAGGTCATTTGGTCCAACCTCTCTGCTCACATGGGGTCCCCTAGAGCTCATTATTCAGTATTGCATTCAGATGGCTTCTGAATTGGTGGTTTCCCTTCCAAGGAAGAAGACTCCACAACCATTCTGGGAAAGCTGTTCCAATGCTCAGTCACCATCACAGTAAAGAAGTTCTTCATATTTAAGGTGCAATTTCCTGTGCATTAGTTTCTCCCCATTGCCTCTTGTCCTGTTGCTTAGAATCACCAAGAGCCTGGTCCATCCTCTAGGCCCCCTCCCTTCAGATACTCACAAACAGTCGGGGGGGTCTCCTCTCAGCTGCCTCTTTTTGAGGCTGAACAGGCTCAGCTGTCCCAGCGTTTCCCTGTAAGAGAGATGCTCCTGTCCCCCAGTCGTCTTTGTTCTCCTCTGCTGGGCCTACCCCAGGAGCTCTATTTCTCCCTTGTACTGATGAGCCCAGAACTGGACACAGCACTCCACGTGTGGCCTCACCAGGGCAGAGAGGAGGGGCAGGATCACCGCCCTGAGCCTGCNGGCCTGTTGGCAATGCTCTTCCTGATGCACCTCAGGATATCACTGGCCTGCAAGGCCACAAGGACACTGCTGGCTCATGGACAGCTTTTTGTCCACCAGGACCCCCAGGTCCTTCTCCTCAGAGCTGCCTCCCAGCAGGTCAGTTCCTGGCCTGTATTGGTGTGGGGGGTTATTTTTCCCCATGTACAGGACCCTGCATTTGTCTTTCTTGAATTTCAAAAGGTTCTGCTCTGCCAATCCCTCCAGCCTGTCAAAGTCACCCCGAAGGGTTGCACACCACTGCAGAACATCGGCCACTCCTCTCACCTTTGTCTCATCAGTGAACTTGCTGAGGAGGCACCTAACTTTTCATCCAAGTAAGTGATGAACAAGTTAAACAATTTCAGTATTGAACCTTGGGGGACATCACTAGTGACAGTCCAACTAGACCCTGCGCCACTGCTCAAAACCCTCTGAGATCTGTCATTCAGCCAGTTCTCAATCCACCTCACCATCCACTCATCCAGCCCATTCTTCCTGAGCTTGCAAGGCATGGGGAATTGACAAGAAGCTTGCCAAGGTCGAAGATTTCTATGAGTAAGTGTTCTAAGCACGATATAACAAATATTTGCTCGCCTTGAACCTAGACAGACGTACAATGAACCAGCAAACCCAGCAACAACAAATTAGCATTTTGTAACATGGCTAATCATATAAATAATACGGAACCACAGAGGGACAGAGCCTTGGGGTATAGTTTCACAAAAGTGATACAGAAAAACATTTTCAAGCAATAAAATCTGAAAAATAAGAACTAAGGATGCAGAACAAGGAGAAAAGAAGCCTGACAAAATCGGAACAAATTCTAGTCCTAAAAAAGAAAAGAGAGAAATTAAATTATTAATAGCAGACAAGATCCTCTGCTTGTTTTGATTGAGAAGGGGTGTGGAACATTAAAACTTCAAGGATGGGAGAGGAAGAATAGGGAGAAAAATTCACTTCAGTTCTACCCTTACTGAAGAGCTCTTAAATCTGACCACCCCAACATCAGTGGTTCAGACCCTTGAGAACTACAACAGCAGTCACTGCAGCATCCACATATTCATTGCAAAAAGGGATATATTGCTCCTGGATGTGTAGGAGAATCATGTCAAGGTTTGAATGGCACACCTGTGAAGAAATAGGATCTTAACTCACATTTTTATCTTCTATTACTGATCAAATGAGGCCACCAAGTGGCAATGTAAATATTTCAAGTCACAATGGAAAAGTGTAATAACTTTTAATAACATAACTCTAGATTATGTAAAAAGAATAATCAAGAGAAATGAACACAGATCAAATTTTATGTGCCATGCATAAAGCAGTAGTCTCATTTATCTTGCAAGTAATCTCACAACCATAATTTTCAAAAGTTATAGTGTTTAAGTGATGATGTACTCAAATATTACTTTCTTACTCATTTCAGGCAAGGAACCTTAAACCAACTAACAAGTTTTAAAGCTCGTAGATTGAAATTTACATCCTTCCAATCCTAAATCACAAGCATGCTTCATATTTCAGTGTTTCATATTACTTTTCCTTGGCCAACTCTACTATGATGATGTAATTTTGAAAAATTCAGGTTTTGCTCTTATTCTCCTTCTGTACATGACTGTCACCCAAGTATGCTCTAAAAAGGCATATGGTATTCTGTTTTCCTTAATTCCTTTCACTTCTTCCACAGAACTTAGTATCAGCAGTATGCCAAAAAAAGAAGGTGGGTGGAATTCCATCTCCTAATATGCCCTCAAACCTTTCTTTTAAAGGCTCCTGTACAGAATTTCTAAGACATAAGGTTAAGCAATAATGCCGAAGTGCAAGATCTACAAATAATCCGAAAAATTGATCATTCTTAGAATTCTCATAGGAAAGAGTAATTTGGAAAAGTGCAACTACAACTTCAAATTATACCTATCATGTTTCAGTACAAAGATGTTGGTAAATCAGATATTTGTAGATACCCAGATATGCTGCCAATAAAAAAAGAAGCCCAGCAAAGCAAAAAATAAGCCCAAACAATTTCAAACCACAACATAAGAAGAGCAAGCATGTATGCCTCCTACACATACAGATCCACAGAATTGTTAGGGTTGGAAAGGGCCTCTGGAGATCATCTTGTCCAAACCCTGCCAAGAGAGGGTCACCTGGAGCAAGAGCCACAGTAACACATCCGGGTGAGTTTTGAATGTCTTTGGAGAGGGACACTACTTGACCTCCCTGGGCAGCCTGTGGCAGTGCTCTCCCTCCCTCAACATAGAGAGGGTTCTTCCTTATGTTGAGGTGAAAGATCTAATGGTTTACATATGCTTCATATACAAAGCTAGGCAGCTGACTGGAATCCATGCGAGGCATTCAGTATACGCAAAATTACCCTGAAGTGCAATAGAAAAATATATCACATTTCACACCAATTTGTATTTTGCTCCTAACTGAGGGAATTTTATGAGATAGCTGGAGATCAACTTCATTTTCTCCTACTATAAATGACAATACAGTGCCAACTTGTGGGTTTATCCTGGTCAGCACCTAAGGCCCACACAGCCACTTACTTACTCACTTCCGCTCACTGGGATGGGAGAAAGAATTGTACTGGAAAAGGAGCAAAAACCGTGGGCTGAGTTAAAGACAATTCAATAAGGGAAGCAAAGCCGTAGATGCAAGCAAAGCAAAATAAGGAATACATTTTCTGCTTCCCATCAACAGACAAATCTTTAGCCATTTCCAAGACAGCAGGGAATGGTTCTTGGGAAGACTAATGGTGTAACTCAAATGCCCCTGCTTCTTCCTTCTCTCCCTGAGTTTTTGCCACTGGACACAATGGCATAAGGTATGGCATAACCCTTTTATCAATTGGAATCAGTTGTCCTGGATGTGGTCCCTAAAATCTTCTTGAGTATCGCCAGTGCTTAAGCATCTTTGCATCAAGAATTTTTCCCAATATCTGTCCTTTGTTGCAGCTTCTTGTCCTTTTGCTCTGCACTCCTCGGAAAAGCCTCTTCCTCTTATCCTCCCATTGGCTAACTGAAGGCAGTAAGATCTTCCCTTAGTCTATTTTTCTTAGAGAGGCTTTAAAAATTCAAGACTTATCAGAGTAAATTTCCTGATAAACTTATTGAGCTTTCCAAAGCAGCTGATGATATTCAAATTATTATTTTTTATTCTTTTGTAGTCTTCTAGAACCTTTTTACATTTTCTGCTTTGATAAGACATTAGTGGAAGATAAACCATATTTGAAAGAAAGCAACAATTTTTGAGGAAATCTGTTTACTTGAGGACTAAAACCTATTAATATTGAAACCTAAGGTTTGGTCCAGCAGATAAGGCTGATCTAATCTTAAATCTCTTTCAAGTGTAAAAATAAAAACTTGCAGTTTCTGGGAAAAAAGGTAGAGGAGAAGAAGGAGAAGATACTTCTGTTTTTAATATATGTAGAAAAGTACTCCTGGTTTTTGTTGGTCTCTTTTTGTTGTTGTTTTGGCGTTTTGTTAAATATTAGTAATTATCCAGTATGTTTATCATCAGTTCAAGAACAAAAAACCTTGCAGCTGAAATTGCTCATCCGCAGAGACTAAATCTACTTCAGCTTTAGTTTGAATTTAATTGAAAGTTTACTCAGTCCGCACAAATATCATAACAGAAGCTACAGAAACAATGGGCCTTTAAAAAAGCCTCTGAGAAGCAGAAAGAAACCTGAAGACAGGCTTTTAATTTGAGAGGCAACAAGTAACACATGCAACGTTTCCCCTTGATAGTCTGAAAGAAAAAGTAAAGAACAACAGCTTGTTTCAATCTTGTACAAGTAGAGCCATTTAAAATTAATTTAAAAAGTATTATTCTTGATTCCAATGTGGAATTATATCCTCCTTCACATTTACCTGTGCCTCCACTTCTTTATGATGTCTCTAGAGCAGGAAGGAAGAGAGGCAGAAACAAAAATATGAATGTATTGGTTTAGCATAAATGGTAAGAAAAACCAATTGTTAATCCATTTTGGAACTAACAGCTAAGCTGGCCAATCAGGTAAAAGGGGTACACCCTCTGGGACACCGCTTAAAAACAGGAATCTTGGGAGACCCGCCCTCTTTCCGGGACTCCGAACGATGAGGTAGCACCGCGGCCGGGCCGGGAGGGGGCCCGGCCCTCAGGGCCCCGGGAGGCCCCGGGAGTCCCCGTGAGCCACG
>WBMY01018190.1:0-64230 GCA_013397315.1 Donacobius atricapilla | reverse complement strand
CTGCGCGGCGCCGCCGCCACTGCCGCTCGCTAGGATGAACGAGGAGGCGGCCCAGAAGAGCGACGGCGGCGAGAAGTGCAACGGCGGCAGCCAGCGGAGGAAGAGACCCAAGAAGGTGGGAGCGGGACCGGGAGCGGGAGCGGTGCGTGGGGTCGCGGAGCCCGGGGGGACGCTCCTGGCGCTGCCGCCGCGAGCAGGGGGTCTCTCCCCATCTGTTTCTATGCGCAATCAAGAGCGATGCGATAACCGAGCCGGGTGGCTGAGCCGAGGCGGTTTTCTGTGGTTTTTGTTCCGTTGAAGTTGGTGTCATTCGGCAGTGGATGCTGCTCAGCACAGGTTTCCCTCGGCTGCCCTTAAGAGAGCAGGTGGTTTGTTTTGACAGAAGATGATATTGGCTCATGTGCTGCCACACATCCTTTTTCCTTCAAGATGCAGAGATGGAGGTTTATGAACCTTCGGTTTGTTTTTCTGGAGATGTTTCTTACGGTCATACTGTAAACAGTCAGAGAGAGACCCATTACTGGCTATCGTACCATCCACGGTAATTCTGATGCTAGTGACAAATATCTGGGTAAAAATGTGAATTTGTCCAGCCACACCCAGTTCCCAGGGCACTTTCTCTGCGTGTCCGATCTCTGTCACAAATGGTTGATTTTCAAGGTATAGCTTGCCGTGCCCGCTGCTTCAACCCCCTGCTTGAGGTAATCTCTTTTTAATGGCTTTATGGCTTTAATTGTAGGCAGCTGTTTATTTCTGTTTGGGCTTTCTCTCCCCTTTAGGAGAGATGCCTGTGGTGCTGCATAATTATGACATAAACGGGTTTACACTTATTCTCCCCTCCCCTTCTTTTATGTTAATTGCTATAACCTGAGTTACCCCACTGAAATGTGGGGGACTGCTTACAGGATGAAGAAGAATTATTTAATCCATACACAGCATACACTGATGAATTCTTCAGTCCATCATTTTGCATAGAATTTGCATTTTAACCAACATTGTACACGAGCAAGACAGATTGTTACAGATTGTAATAACACGCAGACGTGTTCAGGGGTTTCTGCATGGGCTTGGACCTGGTGAGGAAAAGCTCTTTTGCAATAGGTCCCTTTTACTGTTAGGCTCCTTCTTATCACAGAGGGAAGATTCTGTACCTGTAACCATAAGAGAATGAGAGAATCCAGTCTAAACGAGAATTTGAACAAAAACTCCCTCACCCCACCCCATTGTGCTTGGAATATTGCCTGGATCTCCACACAGTGGGGGATTTTATATAGCATCTTGGCCTTTTATTTAAGCAGAACCGAGTAGGAAAGAAGATAGCTGCTTCACCTTACCTCTGAATTTGAAAGGTTTATTTGTGGGGGTATGGAAATCCATATAGGGAAGCAAAAGTCAAAAGATTAGGTGTATAGCCAATGTTTTAATTGGACTGTTAAGTTATCTGTAAACAACATCATACTAGGAGAGAGGTTTTGAAGGTCTAAGGAGTCAAAGTGGGTGTTTGCATTGCTTCTTTTTTAATCTCTGTATTTGTGCCTTTTTTTTTTCCCCATTGTTTTCCAAGTAAAGTAGCCCACAGCCTTTCAAGGTTGCAGTAACTGCCAGATGAATGCTTGGAAGGCATCTCTTATATTGAGATATTTGGAGTCTTCCAACAGCTGATTCATCTTCATTTTCCAAAAGCATAATAAGTGCTTGGGTATCTTCTTTTACAACTATCAGTCTATTACAACTAGAAAATATTAATGGGGCATTTTCAGTTGACAAATATTAAGCAAAAATATTGTTAATCCTGAGTTTGGATGCATTAGATGTTGGTGGCTCAGGTCTGGTTTTAGATAAGCTCTCACCAATCTTCACCTTTAGTGACTTCATGAGGAAATACAGCTCCTGCCTTTGATATTTTCTTTAAAAGTCTACAAATTATCTTCTGAAAACCTCAAAATTGGTAACTTTCTTGATGAGGGAGATAGACTCTGGAATAGCTAAGAGTACAAGAATTCCAGGTTGAATTCCTCTGTGTTTTGACTAGGTAGGCACAATTTATTTTGGGAAGAGAGACGAAAGTGCCATGTGCAAGGGCTCCAAAATTCCAAGTAATGTAGCCTGTTTTCAGGTCCTGAACTACTTTTGCTGAACAAAGCTGCACTGCGCCAGCCAATATGCCCTCTATCTGTTCTGCGGAAGTTGATCCCTTTTGTGTGGATAATTAAATATTAATTGAGCTTGATGAGTTTGATCTATGTATTGGGAGAGACAGAGAGCAGCTCTTCTCGGGTACAACGTTCAGCTGGAGCGTCTGTATTCCAGGAGGGTGTCCTAGCCAGGAAGCCAAGTAGGACTTTTTCTAATTTTCAGCAGTACCCTTTTTTTTTTTTTTTTTTTTTAATGTGTGCACACTTTAATATAAGGCAGCTTCAGTTTTGTCTTAATACGGGATGGGAAAAATCAGAATTTTCATGGTATGGGGTAGATTTTTACCTGCGCAAAGCCAAATTTAGTCCTCGTGGACTAAATGGTTGTGGCTTTGTGTTCTTGTGAGTGCAGTGCCTTAATAGGTTTGTTAATCCAGTGGTAGGGTTGCATGCAGTTTTCCTGTGGTAACTGAGATATGATAAAATTTGTGTTCCTGAGAAGAAAGTCCATGTTCACTCAATTCTAGTATTGGAAAGCACAGGATGCAGTAGTGGACAGAATTTGTTCTGCTGTTGGTGTAACTTCATGGAGATTGGTGTTGAAGGATGCAGTGAGTGATCTAGAATTTGTAATATATTAGGTTTTCCTTCTGTCTTTTGCCAAGTCTGTTGCAAAGGGCTCAAGTACTAAATTCCTGGAATTCCTCTCAAGGATGTTTTTTTCATTCTAGAGTGTTTCAGATGAGCACCAACTATTGTTGGTCATCATGTGGAAAATGAAGCATGTTCCTATATCTGGTATTGAAAGTGCTGATGGCAGAGGGGCTTCTAGGAGTCACGAGTTCTTCTTAAAGTTACAGATTCTTAATAAACCTCACTGTTGATGGATCAATGCAGAAATAATCCATTTTGGCTTCTTGCAGAATCCCAGTCTTGTATTATTCATTCTTCAAGAAAAATTAAGATCTTGGAATCAGACCCATAGTGGAAGACTTGGAGGAAGTTGTACTGTTGATTTAAAGGAACAGAAATGACACTTCCTTTTCTCACCTAAGAATAATCTCCTATTTAAATAAAATTGGCTGCATTATGTGAAGTACTTCCAGTGGAAGCTGTATGCCTGGTAATGGAATCGTTACAGTGTACGAGCTAGTCCTTTTAATTAATTTCAATTACTTAAGACCTTTTTATTCCATGCATAAGGTAATTCAGACCCATTTTGGAATACAAGTGACATGTTGGTCACTTATGTTCAGGAACAGGAATCCCAATGTACACCAAACATGTGGAGAGGAATTGCTAGAAGAGTAGTGAGCCTGTCCTACACAGAATCCAGAGGAGCTTGGCTTTAGTGTGCTCAAGCAAAGGCAACCTGGGGGGAAAAGGAAATGAGGCTCCTCTGCAGCCTTCTAATAGGCTTAATCAGATGAAAAGCCAAGAGAAACTTAATTATGTATGAGATATGATTTCTCTAACGTATCACTGGATTGGATTCAACTCCTTCGAGGAGATCGCTGTTGCTCCCGTGTTTCTGTGCTTTCTTCTGCGTCATTTACAGTGTCATAATAATATTACACAGCTCTTTAATTGGTGGTAAATGTGACTACTTAAATACTTTAAAATGCTTGTTTACCTGGTTATTTCACTCTTGCAACTACCAAATTCAGTGGAAAATTGAATGCCATCAAAAGAAGCGTTTCAGCCAGGGACCATCTCTCCTGAAGTTGGTGTGGGGACTGGTAGGACAGCAGTTCCAGTCCTCTGGGTGGTGTTTCCCTGAACTGCCCTCATTCCACGCTTGCAAAGTCCTGCCGTGCTTCTCTAGTTGCTGCTCTTTGCCCCTCTCTGCTGTCATTACTGGTGACAGACAAATAGCTGTGGGCACACTGCTCTTGGCTGTGCCATTTGGTGACCCAACCAGAATGAAACCAGAGTGGGCCACCTGAGAGAGATCACATCCTCTAGCTTTAGAAGAAAGAAGGTTTGCCTTCAGTCAATAAGCAGTAAATTGAACAGGCAGAAAGGAGCTAATGAGAAAAATCACACGCTTTTCTTTCTTTCAGCAGTAGATGTCTAAAAGACTTTATCACAAAGGAAAAGCGGTAGTTTCAAGTTAACCCAACTCACCGGTGTTCAATATTGCTAATTTTATTGGTAACACATCAGCTGTAAGGCTGGAAGGTCTTATTCTTCTTTCAGCTGAACCAGTGGGAGAGAACTGGAGCTGCTTTGCTTTCAGAACAGCTATAATCCAGTTTACATGAAAGTAAAAGGGCAGCTATATGGGTCTAGAATTTGCTCTGTAAAGAAGAGCAAATAGAGAAAAAAATAAACTTATTTTTAAGTCATGGACAGGTTTGTTAAGAGTGTTAAGGGTCAAGCCAATTATATTCCTAAATGTCTGCTCTGTGCTTTAATGTGGTTTGCACTATCATTAATCTGATGCAACTCCACTGCTATTCTTGCGTTATTGAAATCAGGATTTGCTTGTTCCCTTTGCCTTTTATTCCTATCACGAGTCTTCCAGCACATTTTGTGCCAGGTGTAAAACCAACATTTTAGCTTGAAACGCTTTTCTGTATTTAGCTTTAGTTGCTATGTGTGATGGTATCAACCCAAAAATGATGTGTATTTCTCCCACTATGGGATAGAACGTCTCACCTCTGTGTCCCCAGTTGCATCAGCGCGCCGTGCTTCCGTTTTGACAGCTCCATGGTGAGTGACACTCTGGAGAAATAATTTCCATTTACTTAGAGCAACAAGACAGGGAAAATAATGATGTGTGCTAGAGCTGAACATCTGAACTAGAGCCTTTTGTGGTTGTTTTTTAAGCATCATAAAGTGTGTAAGACAGAGAGTGCACATGGTCTGGGCTCCGTGGCTGAGCCAGGCTTTTCTAGCTCTCTGTGTTCCGGTGTAACAGGGTCCCCTCAGCCATTACTGTGCATTGAGCAATGAACAAGTCTTAGGTCTAACACAGCTATTTGGAAGGTTAAATTTGATCATGGTGGTCTCTAAAGGTAAGGTATGTATTGTTTTAAAAATGTTCTTGCTTTTGTAACAGAGTAATAGGAATCTGCAAAGGGACGGAGTTGTTGCAGTGTATTAGCAAATTTGGGCCAGTGCTGCATTTCCCAGATTAAATACTGTGAAGATAAGGGGGGAATGATCTGGATCAGTGGTGGCTGTTACAGGGGGTGGTGGTGTGGCTGGTTGAGCCCGCACCTGCCTGCTGCGCATTCCAGGCTCCCGATTTATCATTCACAATTCTTGCTTATTTTCACCAATGTTTGGCAAACATCAACTGAGTCCGAGAAGCCAAGTCCCTTCTTCCCCAGCCAGCTTCCCTTTCTCCCTGGAGGGTGCCTGGGGCCATCAAGTATGGCACATATTGCATCGTGCTCCCACATCTCGCAGCCTTGTCACGCCTTCCCGCGGTGGCTGAGGCTGAGCTGGGCTTGAAGCCGCGTGCCCTGCCTCTCTGGGGACCTTGGGGCCATGTCGTGGGGGAGCCCCACATTCCCTCTGCCTCGCTGCCCTCATGGCATCCACCTCTCTTACCTGCCTGTCCCTACCAGAGCTGCTGTGGTTTTGCGGTGCTGTGTCCCCGTCTGCACTGGGCAGGCTGTGTTGATGCTTTTGATGACACCTCTGGCTAGGGACGTTTTTTTCAGTCTACAAATTGAGACTGACATATGCAGCACGTAGATATTTAGGTTAGACACTGGGAGCCCTGGAGCTCTGAAATGTGAGGAGCAGAGGGAGGCCAAAAAAAATACTAAGATGGCCAGAGGCTTTTCCATTCTCATTTATTTTCAGGAATTAATTATGTCAAATCTTTCCTAGCTGATTAAGTAGGCTTTTTTTGTCTTGGTGACAGAAATTGCTGAGCTGAAAGTTAGAACTTCCTGTCATTATGCCTCCACTGTGTAGGAATAATCCAGTATTTCTGTTTTCAGTAGAAATTTGCAGTACTGTTATTCATTCAGTGGGTTCCTAGTAGCTTTTTATTTTCTCATTTATTTCCGCTTCGTTTCATTGTTCTATGGCACCAAATACAGGAGGGAAAAATATTTAAAAAGTAGATGGAGGTGGGCCAATGTTCAAGGCTCCCTCAAAGTAGTTTCTAAAATTGCATGAGAGACAGTGAATTACTTCAGGTAAATTTTGATTTAGAAAATCATAGTTGAAAGCATGTAACTGATTGTCAAATTCATCTTTCTCTATTTTAAATATGAATTTGGAGGATGGAAAATGTAGTATTACATCCCAATCTTTTACACAAAAAGTAGTGTATCCTTTTGGGCATTGCAAGTCAGTTTGGGAATTGATTTGTCTTCTCCAAGCCTTCTTGAACTAAAAGTGTTCCTTGGGCATGCAGCAGTTTAGGGAGAGCAAAGGTAGACGCCAACTCCCATTATCTCACCTTTTCTGTGGCTCTTTCCAACTGGCTGCACTTGGGCTACAAGCAGGTACACAATTTGTAACCCACTTCTGTTTTCTCTGGGTTTAGCTCACACACACCAATTTAGCCCATGAATGAAGTGCTTTCTGCGGAATAGGACCAGCTCCGAAAGCAAGGGTAGAGTAAATGGCAGTAACTGCAGTTGGAAGTGATTTTCTAGGTTAAACAGCATATAGGTTTCTGCCTCAAGATGAGTGCCTCAGAAGGGGTTGGTTGCTTTTATTTGTTTCATTCAGGTTTGGCTGCCATGCGTTTATATTACACTGTAGTACTGGATCTCAGCAAGCGGAGCATTTGGATTTCAGCTGGCACTAGGAATGCACAAATTCCTGCAACGGTACAGCTTTGTAATCAATTAAATTTGCTAATTGCTCCACTCCTAAGGTTCCTTTAACAGATAGGGTTTGAAGTGTGTGTCAGTGTAGTGGAGGCAGCAAAGAACATTGGTGATTGTTTTGAAGTACTCAAACGAAAGTGGGAACTGGTGATTATAAACAATTTACACCCTTCTATCGGATAACAATTCTAAACCTTGTTTGTCTCTTCCTGTTAAAAATTGTGCTGGTTTCCTGTGATCAAAAGACTCTGCTAGTCCTCCTTTTTAAAACATTTTAAATGTCTAATACATCTGGCAGCTTTCAGTATCGGAGAGCAGATGTCAATGTATAAATGTCAAGAAACAGTGGCAGTTATTCATGGCATGAGCCATTAGAAACCTCGTCTGACTGTGCTGGTGGGGACGTTATGATGTAATCAGATAGTGGATGAATGGGTATAAACACCAGGAGGAGGAGGAGGCCCTGGGATGTGTGTGGTGTGGTGCTGTGCCCCAGCCTGTTTGTGCTTTTTTTTCCGGAGCACAGTGGGCTCCAGTCTGTGCTGGATGTCAGCGTGGATTTGGTACGGCCAGCGGGGCCCTGCCAGCTGCCATCAGCCGAGGAGCTGGGCTCTTGTTGATGTGCACCTCTGACAGAGCAGAGCGGGGTGAATATCAGAAACAGAAGCTCTGGAATGGGCACAGATTTTCCAATCTATCTGTGATTCATGCTCATTAGCTTTGAAAGCCTGAAGAAAGGCGCTTTATGAGCTGGCATTTCCATTTGTGCCGTTAACTGCTTTACCCAGGCCGAAGAGGGAGCGATGATTGCAGCACTCATGAAAACAAGGGGAAGAGAAAGAGGGGAACGTGTTCTGTGCCTTGTCTGAAGGTCACTGCCCTGGTTAGAGAACACAGCCTCCCACTCAGCCCTTGTATCTGTGTTTAGCCTCTTAATTTGGTGTGAAATACAAGTTAAATGAGTCAAATGTAGAGTAGAGTAATTTTCTTTGGTAACCGTTCCCTTCAGAGTTAGGGAGGAAAGGTGTGAATATTCCTTCCTGTACCTTGTGTTCCCCACCTGAAACACAAGCCAGGCTTGTTGTTGCATTCATTTTTAATTAATCTCTTGTAATAGTGCAGGATGTGTTTCTCAAGGAAACCAGAGCCCTTGTAGAGTGTGCTTTCACTGCAGTTGTGTTTGGAGGTGTAAGTGTGTGAGAGCTTGTGGTTAATTATACGTGATGCTGTTTTTTGTACATGCCTTTCTCCCCCCTGCTCGTCAGCAGAACTGCTTTTTTCACAGCCACATCCCCAACAGAAGCAGCAGGCGATGGCTTTCAGTTGGAAAACAGCTGCCAGGAACTCATTATGCACTAATATACACTTTAAGATTCAAGATTGCTCCTTTGCAGAAGGAGCTTACGAGTGTGGCCCATTCAAAAGGTGGCTGACAGCAATTAGGATCGTGATGTACAGCATGCCTTTCCTAGAAATCATTGTAAAGACCAGGTATTACCTCGGAACAGAAATAATACAGTCTGGATTGCTCTTCTGTGTATGGTATCCCAATTTCTTTCAGTGATTGAGGAAAGAAGTCCAGCTGGAAATCTCTTCTGCACATTGTAGTTTCATCTGAATGGAAACCAGATGCATTTAAAAAACCCAAAATCCCAACAATTACTGAATGTAAGCGTTAAATACAGTTACAGATATTCACCTTGTTGATATAATCGGAGTGATGAAGATACAGTTACAAACTGGTTTAGTATGAGTTGGAGTAAGGGAAGCTTCATGTGTTGGATGTTGATGCTGGAGCTCATAGTTAAGGGATGATTCACATGGGAAGGCACATTTGAACTGGGGCTTTAGTTTCTTTTCTCCCACCCGTCCTCTTGGGAGGATTAATGTGATGATGAATTTTATTTTATTTTATTTTTCCCAAAGGAGGGAACAAACAGTTAAGCTTTTACTGAAACTGTCTGAGAAAATAGATGTAGCTGATCTCCCCAAAAGAGAAGCCTTAATTAATAGAGAAGGAAACCAAATGCCTCAGATTCCAGTCTGAAAAGCCTCCAAAGTCTTCCCCATCTCTGAAGGCTGTAATGCAGCTGTGGCATTTGTAATTGTGTTTAGAAATAAGTTTTGAAAGTGATTGGATTATGAGTTTGGGTCTCTGTGTTGCAAGCTTGAGGCCACAGTTGGACAAATGGTGTGAGATGATGCTGCCACAAGTTGAATGACCTTCCTGGGAAGCAGAGTAAGAAATTGAGCTGGGTTTGAGCTCCCTCTTCCACAGGATACAGGGTGGGAAGGGATGGAACGAGCAGCTGGGAGCGTAGAGAAGGTGATTGTGAGGGTTTCAGTGCTTGACTAGATCATCAGGGAGATGTTTTTCACTATTATGTACTTCCAAAACCTCTTTATTGGTACAGCTTGAAAAGCAGGTAATTATTTAGACCTTTTTTCTGTCTAAAATGTGATTTTCAGGAACATGAAATGAGAGTGTGATTTACATTGCTGTTATGCTTGGTTTGACCAGCTGAGATTGGGCTGCCGTTCTGATGGTGGTGATATTACCTGCACTTGTTTTCTCAAGCAGCGTTTTTCATCATTGTAGCTAGCGTGCTTTATGGGAGAGAACTGGCATCCCTGCAGGCAGTTGCTTTGCAGTGGTTTGCCTGGGGCAGCCTCAGGTGCAAGTGCCAAAACAAGGCCGAGGATCCAGTGATCCTCAGCTCTTCTGCAACCCTCCTACTGCTGGGGACCATCTCCAGGGCCTTTATTCCTCACACCTCTTCTTTTTAAAACCCAGCCTGTTCTCTGTGCTCTCCCTGCCCTTTACTTTTCACCCAAAGACCTTCTTAGTACAAAGTCTTTTCTCAGAGGTTACTCAAAGTATTCAGGGACTCCTTTCAGGTTGGATGTACCATGGAAAGCAGACCCTTACCTTAGCTGTGTTCAGATAAAACCCACAGCTCATTTTTAGAGCCTGAGTCAAAGCTTGCTGGACTTCATGGAAGAATTCTATTAACTTCAGTAATTTTGACTGCTTTTTAATGGCTTTGAAATTCATCCCATCAAGAACAAGTTGAATATTTTCTTGTTAACCCTTGACATTTATGGCCACATGACTAGCTGAATTAGGACTGATTTTTCAATATACTTAGAGTGTAGATTGATAAATTCTGGGGCTAGGTATTTAATCCGTCTCTGGAAAATTTTTCCTTCTTACCTAATGAAATTACTGGCTGGTTTTATTGCAGTAGTAATGACAGCCATTAGTCTATATTGGTGTTTGTGGAAAACATGTAATACTATCAAGTCTGTGTCCCATCATGTGCCATAAAATCCAGCAGATACCTGTGAAAACATGCAGTTACTTCTCTTCCTGAAACATTTCATCCACCTTTAAAATCTAAAGGCAGTTCTCAGCTCTGACCTACTGTACCTCTGTCATAAGGATTGGGTAAGTCTATCACATACTGCCTTGAGGTGGTGAAATGTATAGGTGGATTATTCCAGGTGGCCTTACAACAGTTTCTTCTGGAGAGAGTTATTTTCAATGATTTTTTTTTTAAATATTTTTTCTAACCTTCAGACTTCTGTTTCTCTGGCTTCCTACAAGCCTCCCAGTACTGTTGGAAATCAGGATGAGTTTTTGGCAAATCAGTTTGCATCATTGTTTCCAAAATATAAAGTGAGGTTTCTCTTTATTGTGCTTGAATCTAAACACTCTGACATTGCTCTATCAGCCAAAGCTGTCAGGTTTGATGTGGCAGGTTAGAGGGGCTCTCTTCACTTGGAAGGTGGCTTCACTCAGGCTCTTGCACCGTGTTCTGCATTGCTGGAAGCCTTCCTCAGAGTTTTGGTGTACAGGCAGTACAGCCTTGAGGATGATCTCAGATGTGCCACATCCCCGTGGTGCTCCAAGGGCAGCGGGGAGGGTACATAAATTGTGAGAGCGTTGGGAACATTTCTGTCAGTGCAGGAGTAATGTCAAAGGGGCTAGGATGATGTCATTGGAGGCATGTGCCAACGGAGAATGTAGCTAAGTTTTACTTACTGTGACGTGGTTTTGGTGCCCAGAATTTCGGCCTCCTGTTGGCTGTGGTTGAGAGCACTGGGGAGGGCAATGCAGGCAGTTATTAGCATGAAATGAGTGTGGAGAGGATGAGCTCCAGAGCTGCACATCACAGTGAGCTGCTGATACAGGAGAACTACAGACAAAATTCCAGGTGTGGAATACCCTTACAAATAACAACAGGGATTATTAGGGTGTTTTTTTTCTGTTTTAATTACTTTTTGTCTTACAAAATATTTCAGGAGAGAGGTGAAAGGAGCATACTTTCTTTACAATGTTCTTATTCAGCCTCTGTTAAAGTTGATCTGAATCTTTAGGTTTGGCCTTAAAGATTCAAATGGTTGCTGAAGCCCTTTGTCCAGTCCAGCCACTGTCACTTCATGCAGTACTCAGTGGATTTTTTTCTTAGGTCATTAAATGCCTTCTATGTATCTGTCTGCTCAAATAAAGAACTATTTCTTCTAAATCAAGAAATAATTCTGTAGCCTCTGGGAACTTATTAACTGCAGGGGTTTCACAACTGGATTCCTGGCACATAATATAGTCGCAGTGAAATAAAATGGAGACTCAGAAATTATGGAAAGGTTTTAGGGAATGTAATTGGAAAGCTAAAAAGGAATAACTTTTGAAAAAAGAATTGTGTTTTGATTCTAAAAAAAACCAAGGGTTTTATCAGTATCACTCTATTCTAATAGACATAATTTTGAGAGTATGGTTTATCGCCCCTTACCTTCATTTCTTCTCTTGATATTTTTACAGAATGTGCCTAAAACCTCTGTCTCACTGGCCCTGGCTGCCAGCCAAGCATTTTGTTCAGAGTTTATTCCAGCTCTTGTCCTTATGGTACTGGCATTGTCACCCCTATGCAGGCACTGGGCTCCCCGAGAGGGGGTGTGACAGCCGGCAGTGGCGGCCTGGGCACGGCCAAGATTAATGAGAGCAGCTTCCCCACCACCTTCCCAGCTGCTGGCAGAAGAGGTGCATTCGCACTCTCGTCTTCTTGAGAAAAGATCTCGCTTTGGTTTAGAATATAAAGAAACGAACCCTCAATAATTTGTGTAGTACATTTTCAGAAAACTTTCCATCTGGGAGCTCCACACTCTTGTTTCCTCCTGGCACTGGTGACAGGAACTTCAGCTCCTCCACAATAAGTGACGTATTTTCAATTGTGCTTAATTAAGCCAGGTGGTGTTTTATTTGAGGATATGCCAAGGAGGGCAAATAGCATTGGAATTAATTTACTCTGCTGCTTTAAAAAAGTGGAAGGCTATCAAGCAGCACAATATTTTAGTTCTTCTGGTATTTAATGAATAGATAGTTTGAAATGTATCGAATTCTCTCTCCGGTTCCCGATTTTTTGTGTTTCTGTGTTGGAGCTCCCAAGGTGTTACTGTTCAGAGTAACTTGGGCATGACACTTGAGCTTCCTGTCATCTACCCTGTATTTGCATTTGTGTATTAATTTGAAACCGTATGCATATTTATTTCTTGTAGTTTACGTTTTAAGAAAGTAATTAATATTTAAAAGCCTGCAAGAGTGTTTTCAGAAGAGTTTGTATCAGTTTGGCTGCGGTTATTTAAACATTCCTGGGTCAGTAGGGGTTTGTGTGTATGTTGCCCCAGGAACATACAGTTGAGGGTGCTGAGAATGTTCAGGGTAACCTGCTAATCACAGCCAGTTTAAAAGGATGATATGTCACTGAGACTTTCTTAAATCCCAGGCTGCAAGCTTATAATTCCCTTTGGAAAAAGACATTTCAATGCTTTTACTATGCCATTTTAGCTTGACTAGTACTGCTTTTGAAGTGAATCTTGGAGATAAACTCTGTTCGTCATTAATGACTCTCAGAGTGGAGGATTAACGTGCTTATTTTGGTGATTATTTGCAGACAAGAAGTGGAGGCGTTGACTTTAGATAGCTATAATGGAAGTTACAGATGAGGAAGGCTGAGATGTGTTGAGACATAATCAACAGCTTTTCTAAAAAAGGTGTTTAGTGGGGAATGGTGTGTGTGTGTGCTTTTTTCCTCTAGGTGCACGTGTGCATCTCACACTGGGGCATTTCAGCTTTAAAACAGCTTTTCTCTCTGAGCAGTTATTTAATGAACATTAAGACTATCAACTTCATGTTTTACTGAGATAAATGTTAGTAATTTTAATAACATGCACAGAATTAGCAGGAAATAATTTTATATCATTTGATCCAAGCATTATTTTACCCTCATGTTTCAGACTAGGAAGACCTACTTTCTCATTAGGCTTTTTAAAGCATAACTGGTTGCAAATTAATGAGCCTCTGCTGCTGACTTTGATCTTTAAGGTCCCTTCCAAACAAAACCATTCTATGATTCTATGACTTTGTTACACCCTTTGTGTGTCAGCAAAGGAGTTGGGAGTATGTTAACAAAGGGATGGTCAATTTTTATGCTGGATCACAAAATTCACCTGACAAATTTGTAGTTGGTGTATGAAAGGCACCAGTCCCTTTTTTAACTGAAATAAAGTAGGAAAAAAAAAAAAGACACAAATGTTAAAATAATTTCGTCCTTTGTCTTATCTATGATAGTTTCTGCTTTGTATGTTAATTTTCTTGAAACAAGTGTCCAAATCAAAGGCAAATCTTCATAACTAAGATGTACATTGGAATTAGCGTTATCTGCAGCAGGCTTGGAAGTTTTTCCTCTGATTGTCTTCCTTTGAAGGCTTTTTTGCGCAACCAGGCAATGCTTTTGAAGAGACAAATGGAGTAAGGAGATATCGCTGTTCTGTATTTGTGTTGGAAATAACAAGGAATGCAATTAGTAGATGACTGCATGAACACTAGCAATTAGAACTGAAGAATGTATTAAATGTGTGAGTGTAGAGCTGTATTTCTATATCATCCATACTGGCAGAAAACCAGAAAATCTTCACTCAGATGGGTAGAATTGTTGACTGATACGTTTTAAACTTTTTTGTTCAATTTTGCCCAGTTCTGATTTTTGAAATTTAGACCAGGTTTTGGGCGGTGTGCTGAGTAGAGAAAATCTGAGTCCATCCCCTCCCTTTCTCATTGAAGGTGCTCCCCAGTTGTGTTTTACCTTCCAAGCTGCTGACATTTCTGCAAATCCAGTATCTCATCTCCAGCACTCACAGTTCAGAGATGTGCATAGCAAAGAATAGAAAAGAACCTCTTTTTTTGCAATTTTATCTCCATCTATTCCATCCATACCAGTTTGCTTATGCAGGTCCATTTGAAAGACCTTATTAAAATAAAACTACCCCAGAAATTGTAATTTCTTTGACATGATTAGGTTCTTAACAAATTGACTTTGTCTGCTCCTTCTGATCATTATTCCCTTTATGTCAGGGCTGCTTCATTGTTATGGAAGTGCTCTGAGTAGTTTTGTGAAGGTTATCCAATTTTCCCTGCGATCCAGTCAGCAGGGAGCCGTTCCCAGCCCCCGTTCTGCTGAGCCACGCAGGTGTCACCGGGGCAGCTTTGCAGCTGCCAGGGGGCTCGGCGGACACGCAGCCAGAGCAGGGCCTGCGGGAGCCTGACAGGCACCGTGGGCTTGGCACCTCCAAGGGCACAAATATTCCTAGGTAGGGCAGCAGGACCTTGCTCAAAATCCTTACCATTTGACTGTTTTCGTAGACTTTTCTTTTTTCCAGTGTTTTTCTGGGTATGAAAATGTTGGTGGATCAGCCAGGAACTCTTCTTTCTCTGCTGTCTTCTGCATAGAATCATGGAATCATTTAGGGTGGAAAAACCCTCTACTATCATTGAATCCAACTGTTCCCCCGGCACTGTCAAGCCTACCACTAAACCATATTCCCAGGAGCCACATCTGTACATCTTTTAAACACCTCCAAGAATAGTGACTCCACCAGTGCCCTGGGCAGCCTGTTTCAAGGCTTGACTTTTCCTTTTTTCCCCCTTTCTCCATTTCCTTTGTTCCAGAACTTTGATAGAAATCACAAAATGCAACCTTTGCTGTGTTTTGTTGCTTTTGAATTGTGACTCTTTTCCACAGCTTGGTTAGCAACCTATTTGACTGCTACTGTTACTTATACCTTCTGAGTATAAGGAAAACAAAGGCAATCAATATTAGTTACAGCTGCTATTACTGAGCACAGCCAGTTTTTCAATATAGAATCTTTGTCCCTAAGCCTATTGTCACTCCATCACCAGTTCCAGTCTCTTGAGATTTTGCCACCTCAGTAACATTGCAGGGGATTATAGTAATTAGCCCAGTCTTTCAGAGAAAGCTATTGAGCCTCCTGGAACAGCTTTTGGATCAGTGATGTTACCACCCTGGGGTGGAAGAAAATTGCTAAGGTGCTGTATTGTAAGTGATCAAATGGGTCTGATAGAGGACTGAAATGATATGGAAAGAAACTGTCCTAATTACCACATTCCTTCTACTGCAGGACCACTTCCAAGGACAGGTCCTCACCAAGCTCTAATCAGCATGATTCCTTTGGCTTGTCCACCAGACACACATCAGGTGATTACAGAGGGCTGACCTTTGGTGCAGTGTGATTTTAAAATACAGCAGAAATACGTCACACCAGTGACAGCTGCTCAGGTTGTAACGTTTACTAATGAGTTCCTACTCTGTAGCTACCTAAAGATGTATCTTCACCTTGGAATTTAATTTGGAATGCTATGTAGATGAGTGTACATCTTATATATATATATATATTTGTAGATATGTGAATTGTGTGATAAATACAAAAAATAGCTGTATTTTGCACCTTACATCTCATGATGTCTCAGCATGTTTTCTGGAGCCAGAGGCATCACTGTCCATGATGCGAGTTTCTGGCATGGTAGTTCATTGGAAAAGTGTGTGAACAGTTTTTAGGCTTTTTTTATAAAGATGTCCTGAGGCAAATCAAGGTAAAACATCAAAACAGATAATCTAGAGCAGGTTAATCAGCCTGCAGGTAAAGTGACTCCCAGGTTGTGTGGCTGTTTACACCCCCGTGCAGACTGCTCTCCTGTGTGGTGCTTAGCATTCAAAAATAGTTTTAGCTTGGGGATTTTTTTTTTCTTCATCCCTAGGTGCCTCATTAATTTTGAGTCTTGAGTGACAGTGATTGTTGTTGTTTAAAATGAGAATTTCCTCTGCAGAAATGTTTCAGCAGGGTGGAAGTTATTTCTTGTGCTTTTCTCCCTCTTTCTTTTTTCTTTTCTCCCCATCTATAATAAGCAAAGGCAAGTTTTACAGTGGGAACTAGATATTTTTATGGTCTGCTAAGATGCCTCATTAAGAGTGTTGTACTGACAAGCCATTATACACATGAAAAAGTCTCAGAAATTTTTTGTAACCACAGAGAGATATTTTTACTGCAAGTTATTGAAAACACTCCAGAATTTCTATGGGAACTTATTTGATCTGATTCCACACAGGGTGCAAATCCCCTTCCTAAGCACCCCCAGTTTGCTTTTCCTCAGGCACCAAAAGCCTCACACTCAGATTGCTGCTCTGGCTTAGCTGGAAGTGTCAGACTGGAGGCAGGGGTAGGAAACCAATTTCCCTGGGTTCTGGACTGCGAAGTGTTTGTTTCTGTCTGTGTTTGGAAGAGTTGTCAGTTTATTGTGCTGCTGGAGCCTTGGACAGGCAGCAAGAGGTTGTTTACTCTAATGAATTACTCGCTGTTTTTATAAATATTTACCTTTGATATTGGGGGATCAGTATGTTTAATTTTTGCTAGATGGAATAAATTATTTAAGCGCAATTCAGACTAAAAGCAAGGTCTTAAGGTGTCTGACTTTACATTAAATTATGTTCATTGCAGGGAACTTGGACCAGGTGACCTTTAAAGTCCCTTCCAACCCAAACTGTTCCATGATTCTGTGATTTTTGTAGGAGTTTCTGGAGCTGTTGACTCCTGAGGGAGGAGCCCAGGACACCGCAGTGAGCTGTGTCCCCAGATAGGGACATGTATTTTGAGCATCACATGGTCTCTTCTCCACCTCCGCAAGATTGATAGCTCAGTATCCTGATGCTGGCTGCTACAAAATAGTCCTGTAAATTAGAGGGTTTTATTTGTTAACCAAATAAATTTCCCAAAGTGATATCACACCTGTTGCTAGAGATAAAATACAAAATCAATGTGGAATACTATATATAAAGAGAGTAAAAGAGATGTCTGTGTTTTGAAAGTAGCTCTGGATGGTTCCTTCAAAAAGTGTAGGAAGAGCCAGAAGATGCGTGCATTTAGCTTTTAATTTTACTTTGCAATATTATATGTGTGTTTCTGAGAATTAAAAAAAATATGTATTATTGACTTAAAAAGAAAGAAATGCACAGAAATGCACAGAAATCCTGCAGAGCCTGGTCAGCTGTCCTGCTGCTGGGCCATGCAGTCTACCACAGCTAGAAAAAATTGTTATCATGGTAAAAATGATTCATTTCATTTCCCTTGCAAAATGGAAGCCTTGCTCTTTCTGTCCTGAAGAGCCAAGCCGCGATACCCTAGCGCTGAGGTCACCGTAGTGCGTGTAGGTGTGCTGCCACTAATAGTTAAGGTAAATGGGCTTAGGTAATGTGTGTGTTAGGAGACATTTACTGTAAGCCAGCTATTCTGGGCAGATCGTTTATTCCAGGTGAGTGATATGGCTGTGCACAACCACTGCTTGACCTGGCTGCTTTTGGATTGGCTTTAATTGAGCTCTTTGAGCTCCCATGTCACTAATTACTGTGAAATGGAGTTTTCTCCTCCCTTTTTGCTGTGAGACAAAACTGTCTTTCTTTCACGTGCTCTCCCAGTTTACAAAATGATACTCACCAAGAATTCCCCACACTTTGTGGTGTTCACTTGGGAGAATATTAGCTTCCCTTTTTTCCTTTACAAACACAATTCCTGCTACCATCGGTGAAAATTATGGGGAGATTCTCCAAAGCCTTCTAGGTCAATGGAAGCCTTTCTTTGACTTAGTTGGGTTTTAATTTGTAAGCATGTAAAAGAGATAAGAAATCCCTAATTATAATTTATTAATGCATTTTAAGACTCTTGTTACTGGAGGCTTCTGTAGAAATAGAGTTTAATATAGCTGGTAAGGCTGCAAGAACTCATTTTCTTCTGCACTGAGCCCTGGGTCAATTAGAAATAAGCCTACTTATCTATTGTACTTTACAACAGCCCTGTACCCCAACTGTATTGCTCTTTAGAGTCTTTCAAGATGTCAGTCTTTGATGGATCTTCATCCATCCCAGCATATGCAGAATTGGGTATTTCTGTCTTGAGGTGGGCCCATGACAGGACAAGCAAGTTCCCTGTTGAGAACAGGGGAGGCAATATCCTTCAGAAATTTCTGCATCTCTCCACTGCTTTTTAAACTCCGATCAGTGATTAGCTCAGCACAGGCTTTAAGTCAATATGAATACAGATGTCTACGTGTGTATAGACAGACAGAAAGTGGCTTCTATGAGTAAAGAAACAAAACAATTTACCCAAGGTTTAAGGCAAGAGAACCCAGACTGCAGCAAGAGTCTAAATCAGTGTATATTATCCAGGAGGGTTTCCAGGAATTGCACATTTTTTGTTGTTGTTGGGGGGGAGTTATGTTGGTACTCAGTATCAATGTAGCAATTGATTTTACGGTCTTTCAATAGTGCAGTTACATGGTAGCTCAGGCTACTGGTGAGAAAGTGGGCAAAGCCAGGGAGAGAAAAAAATGTAGCCCGTTTATTATACTGTGTAGATGTTACAGTAGGTACTGTAATGCCTTGGAATGTGTTGGATGGAGGGCAAACCCACTTAGGAGAAGAAGGGGGGAAAAAGGGTGGTGGGAAGAGGAGGTTTCTGCTAAAAAAGTTAATTTGCATGATGGTAGGTGTGTAGAACTTCGGTGTTCTATTGTTATCTGTGTGCATTAATACAGTAATGTATCTGCTCTCAGAGGTTTCTTACTTCTGGAGGCATATTTATCTGCTAAAGTTATCAGAGTGCTTGGCAAAACCACACAGCATGTAACACTCTACACATTTTTACCGAATTTCAATATGTTTTGCCTGAAGAAAAGTAGAAAATCAGCAAATGAGCCAGAAATACCTGCAAGTGTCTGCTCCCTCTCCAGCTTCTGGACCACAGTCCCTCCCTGCTGTGTTTATCCCTTACGCTACACCAGTGTTTGCTGCGAGGGGCAGGTTCGCAAAATTTACAGGAGCGTGGCACACCGATGTGGGAAAGCATTGGTTGTGCAGGCCCTCGGAGCTTGGGGATCCCGCGCACCTCATGGGCTCGTCCCGCCGGCCGGGGCGGGCCGCTCTGTGCCCGGCTCCGGCGGGACCGCGGGCCCTGCCGTNCGAGGCCGTGCCATGGCGGGCAGGAGTGAGCCCCGCCGCGATCCCCGCCGGCCTGGCCGTGCGCTCCGCTCGGAGGCTGCTGCCCTTCGTGGGGCCTTTGCTGCGTGGCAGCTGCGCTGCGGGTCCCCGGCTGCCCCCTCCGGGCCCCGCCTTTGCGATGCTGCTTCACGGAAGAGGGAAGGTGTTGGAATTCAGGAGGGGTGAGCTGAAGCAGGCTTGCAGCCCAGCTTTCTGATCGTCTTCGAAACACCGAGTGCTGCCTGGAGACGTCTGTCAAGAAAAAAAACAGTGGGGAGGGTGGAGCAGGGACGTCCCAGGTGGAATAGGACTGGGAGAAGGGCTATGGGGAAGTACCGCTGTGTGGCAAGGGTAAAGCAGTGAGGAAGAGGGATGATGAGCCTGCTCCCAAAAGGCATCAGGAGATGTCAACAGGCAACCCTTGAATCCAGGAGCTGCTTTGGAAGGTGGATGCCAAGCTGGCATTATGTACAGTTCTTGCTGATGGGAGGTTATTCCCTTTGTGTGTTTTTTAACTGTCTTATCTGAGGCATGCTTTGTATTTCAGCAGCTCCTGGGGGCAGCCTGGTGCAGGTACAAATGGTGACACTGCTGATGCTGGCTGATGACACGGTAGCCTTACACTTGGTGTGTCAGTACAACAGCATTTCTGAGCATCCAGACATTCCCAGGCATGTCTGAGGACAGTTATGCATAAAGATGAAGAAGTGCTAGAAATAAGGGGTGTGTTCTCTGATGCAGACCTCTGGTGGTGACACTATGCTCTATTTTTCCATGATAAATATGACTTTTACAGGGCACAGCTAGACCTGAGTTATATGTGAGTTTAATAATTAGGGAAGGGCAGCGTTCTTGGGCTGTTTTGGAAATGGGATGTCTAAGACCTGGGATCATGAGGATCAGAGCAGAACTGGACATTTAGGCAACTGAGCACTCCCCTGGAGTTGTGGATTCTGACTTTGCTCTCCTCAGAGGTCCTGTGTGATGCTGCTCACATGGGAAAACTCAGCTTTTCAAGGGCAGCCGGCACTTATGCGTTCCCTCCAATCCCAACTTGGCTTGTGATTCGTGATCTACCTGTACAAATTGTGAGCATCCATTATAGCGAATGAAGCCCACACAAATGGCACTTGGTGCGGTACAAACGGTACATGTCATGAATATATCCTGAAAAATAAGGTTCAAAGTGTTTCTGGTTGGTGCAGACAAAATTAGAGGGTACATTTTGCCTTGTAAATTGAAGATTAAGTGCCTTTCATGTCCCAAAGCTGTTCTTGAAAATAAATGCATTAGTACTTATTAGAGATATATATATAACAGGGGGAACTACAGAAAGACCTATAAGGGAATCAGTACTTTAATATACAGGAATTAGGTTTATTGTGCAGAATGAAAGCCATTCTGCCACTCATTGAGCATCAAGGAGAAAATAAGTGCTCAAAGCTGTTTTTTAAGTGTGTGCTGCCTGGGCCTGCCACTGAAGGGGGCAGTGTCTCACAAATATTTATTGAGTGATCCTTAATTACAGACTATCTCACAGGACATGTGTGTAATGGGGCTGAATAAAGATTATAGTCTTTATTAGGATTTTTTTGAGGTTTTAAGTGCTTGTCTTTGCAACCTAAGTGTTCTTACACTGTGTGCTGTTTCATGCACGTTGCACACGACACGGTGCTAAAATTGTGAGTTTTCTCTTAGTGCCTGTATTAGCCCATAAGAAATTGTTATTAATAACAAGCTGTTCTGGCAATGCCCTTTACAGTGAAGAGGGGCATGTCGACTTTGGATCTGATATTCATCAGGATTTTTTGTGGCGTGGTTGACTCCCTGCAGAGTCTTTCAGAAGAAAGGCTCCCAAGAAAGAACAACGAAGAGCAACTTGAGGGGTCCCATCAAGGAGCCTCATGGCTCCTCATGGCATCATTTTGTGCCATGAGTGCTCAGTGCTTGGCCCCCAGATCACAGGGGTTAGTTTCCTATTTGAGCCTATGCTTAGGAGGAGATCAGAGAAGAGAAATGGCTGTAGGTATGCCTCTTAGTGCTCCTCAAAAGTACAGGGATTTCGTGTTGTTTCCTGTCTGATACCGTTTTCTTGCACAGCCCCCTCACTCTTCTCCTAGGCTACCAGCTGCATCTTCCCCTACACGTCTCACCTTGAGTGCATCTCTAGGAGGTGCAAGGTTAAGTACGTATCTTGCAGTTTAAGGTGTTGTAGGAGTTGAGACCACACACAGAATCCTGTCAACTGTATTCTCGTTGTAGAAATTCCTTTTCCCAGCATACGAACAGGTTAAAACAGCAACAGTAAATGAATCTGGGAGAAGAAATGAAAGGACAAAATAGCAACAATCAGGTTTCTTGTACCCTCCTGTATGGAGCAGCAGCTGAAGTGACTATTCCTGCACACACATGCAGTTTGATGCGTGATTAATTCAGAAATAGCCCCCTTACACGTGACTGCACAGCAGCAGCTAATCTGAGATCATACAGAGCAAAAGCCAGCAGGAGACTTTGCAAAGGTTGCTTCGCTGTCCTCTCTGGGTACAGTTTTCTCTCTGTCTCTGGGGGATGATGAGGTTGTGGAAAACACTGTTCTCCAAGGCACCTGTGTTTATGGCAAAAAAGAATTTGTTTTTCATTTGAAAGTGAAAGATTTGTCCTTCCTGTGTGTTGAAAGGGATCACTAAATCCCAAAGGCATTTCTGCTGACGGTCGGTGAGAAATCCTGTGATGTTCTCTCCCATGGGGAAATTCTCTGAATACTGTGTGCAGTTACACCATGGACTGTATGATGTAACCTCCTCGATGTGTTAAACCATGACAGAGCAGCAAATTTGGAGAAATGAGAAAGGCATCATGGTGCAAACCGCAGGAGGCACTGTGCTCTGTCCTGGGTAGTGCAGAGAGCAGTGGAAGCAGAGTGGTTCATCTTAAATGCAATGTAAAATCACCCATGTCGGGGTCATCTGGTCTGTTCATGTCTGTGAGCACCGGTTACACTACAATTAACATTTAAGGGTCAGTGCGAGGGATGGGATGGGCTGTGCCCAGCAGCATTGCTGAGTTGTGCTGCTGTTTCTGGTTGTTGCAGTGTGAAGTGTTTAGAAAGCAGAAGCACCGGGGGGCCCTGGGTGGCCGCTGGCAGGCAGAGAGAGCTCCAGGCAGCAGGTGGGAAGAACAGCACTACCCCACTGCCAGAGGGTCAGGGCACTGCCTGCAGATTTTCCTTAAAATTGGTGTGTTAAATATACCCGGGGTGTCATCGTAGGATCATGGAATCGTTTGGTTGGAAGGGCCTTTTAAAGGTCTTTTAGTTCAAATCCTCTGACATGAGCAGAGGCATTGCCAACTGCATCAGGTTCATCATCAAATCTTCTCCTTAGTTTTACAGGAGGCTTTCTGTAAGGAGGAACTCAGGATGGTTTGCTGTTTCGTTTTCCCCTCCCTGCTTTGCTCCAAAGTGGGAGAACATGAACTGGCAGCACCCGTCTGCCATGTTTATGGCGAGGGGAGAATGGACTCACTGGTTGTAGCAGTGTTTCAGGACAGAACTGCCATTTCACTGCTCTGGAACAGACAACGTGCAGGGGACCTTTCCCAAGAGAAGTTTCAAATTAGTGGGAAAGTAGTTTATTTTTTATTTCAAACAGTAAAAACCAGTTACCCAGTGAACATCTTTTTATTCCTCTCAACTGCATTAAAGTATTAAACAGTATTAACTGTGTCAAAGCCTGAGAACACAGCTCAAGACCGTGGCGTGTTGGCACCCGGAGATCAGGCGCCTGCTTTTCCTGAGACGAGGCAGAGCCGAGGCTGCTGGGGACAGACAGGGCTGGAGTGCCACCTTGTGGTGCTCAGCACCTGCGTTGCCTGGACACTCGGGGCAAACATCATTTATTAGTGGGAGAAAAACCCCCAAGTGTTAAGCAAACCCTTTTTTTCCCCTCCCCGGGCTCGACTTGGCGCCCTCCCTCCTGGCTCCTCTGCACTGCTGCAGCAGTGCAGGGGATGCTGTGCTGTTACAGCATGTAGTGGTTCCTCTCTGCCACGCCTTCCCTCTCTTCAGATGTTGAGTTAAAGACTGATTCTTTTTAAGGAAGCCCCCTGCGGTGTATCCTTGTGTCCTCAAGGAAGAGAGAGGATGCCTAAAGGAGGGGAGGGGACTTGTAAAATCCTGTCTGCTGGCTGGCTGCAGTTACAGAGAGGTGAATCCTAGGGACTGTGTTGTTCTATTTAGGATTTTGAAAAGTTTGCTTATGTTTCCCTTCAGTATGGAAAAGATAATACCTCGGGATATCTCTACATTGTGGAATGGTGGACAATGCCATGACCTTCCAACCAGCACCAACAAAGGCCAGATAAGCATGAGAGCACAAGGCTACAAATGAATGCAGCTGAAAATGAGGCACAAAGTGCTGAAGTGCTTTTCCTGTTTTTACCCCTGACCAGCATGCTTTGCCATGTGGATGTGTTGGCTGACCCTGAACTCTGCAACCTGCTTCATTGCATGGTGTCAAATCTCTGTCAAAAGCTGATGGTTGTGGCTTTACTGGGAGGTTTCGGATTCAGAGAGGTTTCTGAAGTCCCAGATGAATACATTAGTGCCTGACTAGTCTGTTCCTTCTTTTTTGAGAGCTGTTCTACTTTACATAAATATGTTTTAATTGGGCCATTAATTCATGGAGGTGATAGGCCACCTGGGATTTTAAATCTAGGTTTCTCACATCCCTGGTGATGTGTTAAATGTGAGCTAGTGTTTGTCTTCATTATCTCTCACTGGAAAGTCCAGCTTTTGCCTTTTCCATACAGGCCATTTGACTCCTATGGTGAAACTCTTCAAGTGTAATTGTGCCATCAGCTTTTCTGGAAAGGAATTCTCAGTGTGGCAGCTCTGTGAGCCAGGAGGGAGGATTATCTCTGTTACACACTCTGCTCACAGGTGCTCCAGGAGCATGAAGAGGGCAGAGTGGAATTAAAATGCTGCCATAATCCAGTGCTGCCTGTTGTGGAGAGAGAAGCTTGGTTTGCTCTTTGCAAGAGCTTGAGGATGATTAACTGAGGGAAAGCCTGGGATATGAAGTATGTCTTTGGTCTAGACTGAGACATTTACAGTTCTTTCTGCCCATCTTTGTAACATTAAGTCTCTGCTTGCTGCCTTTATCCCTTTCCAATGCAGAGCTCAGCCTTAACCCCCTGTGAATAAATCATCTGCCCTTTTGCCATGTATGTACAGATGATATGTCCAGCTCAGATTTGAACCTCTGGCACCTGAGGGCCAGCTTTGCTTAGATTTGTGCAGAAATATTTCTACTCCTTGCCCACCTCAGTTCACAATCAATTTAACCCCAATCAGCCAGATGTCTGATTTCCAAGTGAGAGCATCCCTTTTGCAACTTTCAGAGTAAGGACAAGGAAATGGGTAAATCGCCATAGTCCCTATTCATCATTTTTAATGCTGTTGTCTTGGTGAAACATAAAATCACTAAGTGTTGTAGGGATACTGAAGTGATGAACGCAGGTGAGTTCCAGCGAGGCTCCCAGTTACATCAGACCTGTCAGATTACAGCGTGCCTTTGCAAGGAGGTGTTTGGGAAAGTGGTTTAGACAGCTCCCTTTTTGTAAGGTCTTCATTCCCAAGGCTCCTAAGAAGTAACAAAATGTTTTTCAGAAGTTATTCTTGTTAGAAAGATACTACTTTTCAAAGTGAAGTGAAGGTGATTAATGTCGACAGAGCACTGCCTCTGTTCTGTGAATTGGGAGCCCTTCCTGTTAGTTGTTTGAAAAGACCTGTTCTCCGTCCTTCCACAAGAATTAATGGAAATTGAAGGTACTTCAGGAACAGATTTATGATAATATGTACTTTGTGTTAGATATATCTCCTGATTCCAGGGAATGCTTTGTTTCACGTAATGAAGGTGTACTGATATGGCCAAGCTCTTTTACCTGATGAGTTCACAATGAAAGAAAATGCTGTGCATCAAATATGTTTTTGTGTGTGTCTTTGAGGAGTTTTTCAGTATATGGTCCCATGAACACAGGCCTGGAAGCCAAAACGTAAAAATTATACTGCAGTGTTACTTTTAGGAAGGACAAAGAAAAAGTATTTAAAAGTGAGATTTGCATTATGTTTTTAAGTCACAGAAGGACAACAAGCTACATCCTGTGTGATTTCTGAGGAATGTGTGTATTTAGCTGACTCAAAAATGACTTTTAAAATTGATTCTACTTATAAAAGTTATTTGTAATAGGTTATGAAATGCTTTTAAAAGGTCACCTGGTAGGTGCTTACTGAAGAGTGTAAATGATTGATCCAAGACCAACAGCAGCTCAGGAGGGAGGCAGGGCCCTTCAGCAGTGCCCCGTACCCAGGTCAGAGGCCTGTGGCCTCTTGCTGGGTTTGGTGTTGAGATCGGGCTCTCTGGCTGTTATCTGTCATGTAGAGGAAAATTCATTACTGCTGCCTTGCGTGTTTGGATCTTCTCAGGTGCTTCCTCTGGAAATTCCCCTGTAGTTTGTATCTTTGGACTTCACAAAGATACCAAGCGTTTCACAGTGTTTGTGCTACAGGGAGCATCTTGTTCTGTTTTACCCTAAACCAGGGCTGTGTTTCAGCCATCCCAAAACTTTGTGCTTGGGCTGCTTTGGTACTGAAATAGCTGCCACAGGCCGTGTCAGAAGTGTGGCCAGCAGGTCAAGGCAGGTGGTTGATTCCCTCTGCTTGTACCTTGTGAGACCCCAGCTGGAGCCTCCAGCCCTGAGGGGCCCAACACAGGAGAGACACTGCTGGAGCAGGCACAGGAAGCTGCTCAGTGATGGAGCAGCATTGCTCTGGGGCCAGGCTGGGAAAGTTGTGGTTGTTCAGCCCAAAGGGACTACAGGAGATCTGGACAGGGGTATGTAGGGCTAGAATAACTGAGGAAAAGGTCGTTTTGGACTACGTATCCTGCAGAAATCCTTCCCGGGGAGGGTGGTGAGGCCCTGGCACGGGTTGCCCAGAGAAGCTGTGACTGCCCCATTCCTGGAGGCGTCCAAGGCCAGGCTGGACCGGGCTAGTGGAGGAGACTGGGGTAGAGGAAAGTGCCCCTGCCCGTGGAAGGGGGTGCGTCTGGCTGAGCTTTAGGGGGCCTCCAGCACAAATCCTTCTGTGCCTGTATGCAATGTGAAAGCAAGGCTGCTTTAGCATTGCTTGACCAGGAGAGGGGGATCGTTTGCCATCCATCCCCTGGCGCTTCTGGTGGGAAGCGCAACGCAGACTGTGCTTCACTTGCCTCCATGTTTCCAGCAGAAACAAGCCTGTGCCACAGGAAGCACATCTGCCTTTCTTAGATTTTGAAACGTGACATGTCAGGGGCTGCAGAGGGGGACCGAGACGTGTTCCTGGCTGCTCCCGACCCCTCGGCTTTGCGTTCCGGGCGTTTCCCTCCGCGCCTCGGCGCATCCCCGCCCAGGCGCTCTCCAGGGTGCTGCGCCAAAGGCAGCAGGGTGCCCAAAGGGAGCGCAAAGGGCTCGGCCTTGGGATTCACTCTGTAGCAAATTCTGTCCGTTCTTTTACTGTCCTTTCCAAAGAAATGTCTGCTGAAGACATCATTTGGCATGTATATGGAATTCGGTATTCCATAGGCTATAACGCTGTGCCTGTGTGTTGGTTTGGTCACATTGGGACCACTGAAGTTTTTTGGTGGGGGAAGAGACTCCAAAAAGTAGAGGAATCTCACCCTTTTCCTTGGTGAGGCAAAAGTGAAAAACTTCTAGCTTAGAAAAAATGTTTTATGTGGTACTGTTTACTATGGTTGTTAATTTGGGGTGTATTTTAAGTAGTGTCTGACAGCTTTTAAAAATCCTTAGTGCAAAACATTATCCTCTGGTTTTATAAACAAGTAGCAGACAGGTCTTCTCTTGTTAGAAACAGTGGGAAAATCCATATGTGTGAATGTTAAATAATAATTGTGTAAATAAGAGTCAAGCTTTTGATTTGGTCACTATGGGCAGGTGACCTTTGAATTCAAGGTAGATAGAGCCCGTTCAAATATGAACCCGTGTCACCTGGTCCAACACTGAAGTGCAGGCACACTTCTGCATATAATGGCAAGGTGGCTTAAGCAGAGCTGATTATGTGCAGCAGCGAGGTGTCAGCTGAAAGGGTTTGAAGTGGAAGAGATGTGGGTCACACTGGCTTAAGGCTTCCAGGGGCAAACAAGTCAGTTTTCCTGTTATAAGCTCTCACTGCCCTGGCATAATTATTTTTCATAACATTATAATTGGTAAAATTATTATTATTTACGTCACTCTCTTGGCTTTGAGAGAACAGAATTCTGTTTCCAGATCGACAGATGTTTCTGTTAACCTGTTTGTATTACATACAGCTCTGTAGTTCAGCCACATTATTGTAACAGGATAATTTCTGAAAGGACTAAACTACTACATCAGATGGGTCTGTGGGGTTAGAATGGAGGGCCCACGTTTTCACTCCTCAGGTTGGTCATTGACCATATTGCCCTTGTTTTTGGGAAAACAAGTAATAGAACTTGTAAATTAGGATCGGTAGGATTGATCGGTCAGGGGCACAAGCGAAATACATGCAGGTATCTTTCAGCGCGTAACTTGCTTTTGTGACTTTTCCCCAGATGATTACCCCTAAGCTTGAGATATGTCCTGTATCAGGATACAGGATTAGAGAAGGAGCGTTCCCTCAGGCTCTTGGAGCACTTGTCGGTGGCACCGGGTGGTAGTGGGGGAGCAGCAGGAGCGAAGCAGACCCCAGCAGGCTCCCCTGCCCCTGGCTGCAGGTGACCTTCCTGGTGGGAGTGCAGCAGGCTGGGAAGCTGCACCTGCAGAGGGTGGGGCCCTGCCCCTTGGAAACAGATGCAGCAGTGTAACTGCAGGGGTGAGGGGATGTGAGAAGTGAGCTTGGGGAACACAGACCTGGCAGGTCTGAAGCACCTTCACAATGGTGCCTCGGATCCTTCTTTGTGTTAACCGCAGCTTCTGCCCTCACAAGACCAGAGCCAAACACAGGAACCAAAGGTGAAGGCAAGTAGGGCAGGAAGGAAGACGAGAAGGCACATTGCAACGTTGAATTAAATTAGCAAGGTCCTGTTCCCAAACCCATTGAAATCAATAAAATGTCTGCTGTTGCCCTTAGTGAGCTATTGTAAGAGGCCCTGTTTGATTTAGTTAAAATAGAATGTGACATCAATATTTTCAATCAATATGAAAACAAATACAAGTGGAGCAATATTTGGAGTTAATGCAACTCAGGGATCATTGGAAAACCACAGGATGGACACACTCTAGAAATACCTATCTAGTTTATTTAGGATTCTGATGAAACAAATATGCTTCTTGAATTGTCAACTTGGGTGCAGCTGGGATACCTCTACCTCATAATTGGGGTGTTTGTTTAAACCAGAGGCATCCGTCTCTGAAGGGCCTTTCTACAGTGTGTGCAAAATCTTTCTTTGCCATGGCGCAGTTTGGGCAGCAAGAAAGGCTGGCTGCAAGGATTTTCATGATTGTATAATGGCAATTATCTTGACTCCTTGCTGCTCTGTAAGTGCTCACCTGTGACAGTGGTACTTTGGATACCTGGTTGAGCTGCAGAACCTGGCCTGCATGTGTTGTGGATGCTGGAAATTCAGAAAGGTTCAGAGAGAGGCTGCCCAAGTTTGTGGAAAACAGCCAGTGAGGATGCTGCATAGCTGGAAAGGTCTGGCACAGATGCCCAGCAGTCTGAAACAACCAGAAGCTGCTGGAGTACTTGAAATTATCATCCATGTTTGTGCTTTTCTACCCCTTGTTAGATACCCAGTTTTTGACCACCACTGGAGCCAAAACACTTTGGTGTTATCCCACAGTGACTGCTCTTACGTATGATCTCATTTTCTTTGTCCATAATATAGGAAAAATAATTTTATAAGAGCAGATTACTATTTTCAGTAACTCCCTCAAGATAAAGGTAGCTAAGCAGTATCTCTTTCCTCCTCCCTGGGCTAATTATTAATTCCATTTAATGTTTGTCAGCATTGAGCAGAACACCTCCAAGACAGAAACCTGCTCTGTGCGTGTGGCGGGGGGTGATATTTGAAATATTACAATATTTGTGATATGTTCTTGGTGATGGCCACTAAAGGTGTCAGTGCTGTGATCTGTACGCTGGTGGCCTAACAGAAAAGAAGGGAAAGATGTTAAAACTGCTCTGATTTAGGTCCATTCCTACCTCAACTTGCCTCTTTTAATTTCTTTGGTATTGCTTGCTTTTCAATTAATAAAATAGATATACTCAAGGTACAGAAAAAGGCAGAACACCGTTTTATATTTCATCTTCCCAGTTCCTGTTCAGTGACACTGATTTCCAGCACGGAACTTGGAGGAACACACTGTCTTTGTATATTCAGTAAAATAAGAATGAAACAATATAGAGCTTTTTTTTTTTTTTTTTTAACCCAAACATATTTTTCCTCAGGAAATATAAAATGGAACCTATACAGCATGGATGTGTGATTGCTAACTTATTTCCAGTGTTATTGTACCTTTAGAATTATGTACCTAGAGAATAACTGGTATGTGATTAGTAATTAAGAGTGTGGGTTAAACAGTAAGTGATACAGGAGGCAATTTATAACTGTAACCTGTGCTTCCATAGTTAGCTTTGTGTTTTTACTTTCCGCAAAGATTGCTTTGCTGCTTTTCTAGGAATATGTAGTCCTGTAGGCGCTGCACAGGCTGGATATGCTAATACACACAACCCCTCCGAATACTCTTAAATACTTGAATTAAATACATTGTTACTCTGCTCTGGCATTTCCAAGTATTTTTGTGCCTATTCAAAAATTCCATCACCTCCATCCACATCCCTCAAGAGGAGGTGCTGAGAGAAGAGCTTCCTGGGCAGAGGCAGAAGGCTGCCCACCTCTGCCATTTAGCCTGGCTGGAATAGCAGCAGAGGGGAGCTCTTCAGCCGTGCTTGTAGGTGGGGGCAAGCTAATTCAGTGAGCCAGGGCCGCTCCTGGCTGTGCATGCACCTCCAAGCCTGGCCTAACCTGCCCTGCCTCTCAGCAAGATGCAGAAGTTCAATCAGCGTGCAGTTTGTAAGGGGCAGGGAGGATGGTTGTTGCAGAGTTTGCAAAACATCTCATGGATGCGCCTGTGCATTATTGTGTACAAATTAGGCAGGGCATCGCTTTGGAGGGAGCCTAATTCCCCTACAGAATTGTAACCTGCCTTGTCCAGATGGAATTTTCATGACAGCAGACAAAATATTGAGTTGTCCAGTTTTCATCCTGGCCAGCTATTGCCTAGGACAGCCCTTTCTCATTTTTAGCTGCTTGAAATAGGTTTTGATTTCCGGGCAGTTTCCTGAATGTACTAGAGTTTAGAACTGGAAACAGTAGTCTACATTCTGGCTATGAAGCATGAAAGACTTTTCCCACTCTATCAATGCCTCCATTTTTTTTTTTTTTTTGTACCTTTGGGAACAAATTTGAGTCACACTTCCTCCGCATGGTTTCTAGGGTTGGTTTTAACTTTGTTTTTGTGCTTCCCACATGATTTATATGGAGAGAAGCTCATTTTTGTGAGCTGGACCCCTGATAGTGGATATGCTTCAGGGAAGATAATCCCTTGTTTACATCCTCTCTTTTTGTACTCAATTACTGTTGGGTTTCACCCACTAGGATTTTATAGACTGCAAATGCTGATTTGCTCAGCAAATCAAGTCTGTGTGCCCGAAAGCTGGCAGGTAAAGCCTGGCACTGGTCATAGCTGTGGCCATTGCAGCGCTGAGTGTCTCAGCTGGTGGGGCAGGTCAGAGAACAAAACCTGGAGACTCTGAAATCAGCAGATCAGGTCAGGAAGCTGATGCTCAGTGCCAGTCTGGGAACAGGCAGGCAGGAGCTGCAACCCCAGTTAAGCATCCCCATCCTGGTGTCCCACGGTGAGGTTCAGCACTCGGAGTCTGTTCTCAGATCACACAGGGCTCCGTACAGGTGGAAGCCTCATAAGCTTTATTATCCAAATGGGAATTTGTTGACTCTCACAAGTTCTGTATTTCTATATTCTAGGCTGAGGATGACACATGCATTTCAGAGAAAACCCACCCTTTTTCTGGAACTGTGTTCTTCTGTTGTTGTGCATCTGCCCACTCTCCCACTCCCTTCCCACACACCGTTTGTGACAGCATCGCTGCATATTCTGCTTTTCTGATGTAGCACCTCCACAATACGTTTTCTATGTTTAGGGGGAAATTGCTCGGTCTCCATTTTTACTTGAAATTGTAATCTCCAGACTGATGTCTGCAGAAGGATTTGTTTTTGTTAGGATCTGTACACACAATGCAATGACAAGGCTGTTTCTCCTTTTTTTGGGGAAAATCTGTCTTAAAATGGAACACTTCTTTCCTGCGGGGACATAAGCTGTGTCAAATATTGATACATACTTTAAGTTCTTCTCCCCAGACAAGATATGTTCTTTCCAAAATAATTTATCAAAAGTCGCTTACCACCCCCCCACTCAAAAAAAAAAAAGAAAAAAAAAGAAAAAAAATATTTTTTATGTCTCTCTGAGATTAGGGAGAAGATGTTTGTGGAACATAGCAGTGAACTCAGAGCTGGCCTGAAGTTCTTCTTTATCACTAATCCTATAAAGAATATTTGCTATTTCAGTTGATTTTACTTTGCACCAGTTGTTCAGTTCCAAGGTCTGATGTTTTTCTCTCATGTAGCCTGGGTTAGAAAGTATATCAAGTCCTTAGTTAACCTTTAAATGAGTTTTCTGAAAGAATAATTATTTGATACTGAGGTGATGAGCCTGCATGTATCAATTATCAAAAGATGACAAATTGTTTAATAATAATGACTGCCATAAACCTTCCTGTGTATCAAACCGTAGTGTGTGTGCCATGTCTCAGGATTTCAGCATTTAGTGGCTTAGACACCTTGAACCATGATCTAGAGAAATCCTAAGACTGGGATTTTTAAGTGGAGTTGCCTGTGATTTGGTCTTATTTTCAAACTTCTTGTTTAAGATCCCATGAAAAGGTATCAGGAAAGTTTAGTTCTAGACTCCCAGCTGTTAGTTTCTGGTTTACAAGTGATGGTACCTGTGAGGTTCATACAATGTGAAGAAGACAAGGCATGCCAGAGTCCTATCAAGGATTTCAATTTCCCCCTTTATTTTATTCGCACATCTGCCTCCCCCTTTCTCACTGTTCTCGTGGCTGTTGCTGTGTTTTAGCCATTAGCTTTGTGTAGCCTCGTTTTCCACAAATGGGAACAACTGGGAGAAAGCCTGTACCAAGAGAGGAGCCAGAAAAGCTTGGCTGGCACTGCCTGCCCTGCTGCTTCCCATGCCTCCTTCCACTGGGGAAATGTATTTTTGATTGAATGCACAGATCGCTGGCTCAGATACAAAATAGATCCCTGTTCTAAAGATGCTTTTGTAGTGCTTTGTAGTTTCCATATATAATCCAGGGAAAAATTTGGTGCGTGATATTCTCAAAGTGAAACCTTACCGCAACAACAGAAGTCAGCAATGAGGATAGTTCCATGGTGACAATAATTTTTCATGCTTCACATGACTGGGAGACCACCAAGTTCTGTGGGTACCATGGCAATGTGAGGGGGGAATTCAGGCTGATCTATGAGCTGGTGTCACATGAAGAGCTCTCAGGACATCTGTCACTCGCCTTGTGGGGCTGTGTTACAGAGAAATTCATGGTGCTTGGCTCTAGGGACCATTCAGTACAATTCCCCGAAGTAAGGGAATATATTGCAGGGGGAAACTTGGCTCAGGGAATTGTTTCTTGGATTTGGTGGGATTTAGTGCTGGTGTCGGTGAGCTGCCACGTCCCTGTGACTCTGGGATGGTGACTAAGCCAGGGATGCAGATGGCTCTGCTGCACTGGGGAGTCACATCCGCCTTTCCCTCAGCACCTGCCCGAAGAGGCTGGAGCAGCGGTGTTGGAGGGAGCTGAAATGGGTTCAATTTTCTGCTAGCAACTAATGCAAAGTCTCTTTTGATCTACCCATGTCCTGTTTTGATGAATAAAACTTGATGCTAATAGTGATGAGGGTTACGCAGGGAGGTGGGAGTAGAACTTTGATGTGCTGGTTTGGCAGAGGGATAAGCAATGAGGAAATGTCAGACCCATCTGTCTCAGATATTAACGCCAGTACTTAGTGTTCCAAACTCAGATGATACCTGGGGACTGGGGGCGACTAAGCAGCAAAATATTGTCAGCGTCTCTTTTGGTTGCTGTCGGTCCACAGGTACAAGCGCTGTCCATCTTCAAGGCAGGTCTTCAGAAGTCGTTTTAGGAAGTGCCTGAGAGCAGCTTTTGGGGTTGAAAAATAACCGGCAGCCCCCCTGGTGGTGTTAGTTTTGCTTTGGTGGGGTTGAGCTGCGCGGGGCCGGCTGAGCCCCGATTACGCTGCGCGCTCTGCGCGGTCCCTCCTCGCTGCGTTCGCCTCGCTGCCGAATGCAGCTCTCCTGATGCAGCCTCACGTGGCTGCAGAGGCACAGGGAGCACTTGAGCTGTGCCAGCCCTTTCCAGGCGTCTCTCCTGCTGCCGGCAGGTGAGCAGCCCGAGCCTGGGCTCTCCCAGCCCCGCACATTTTCCTCCCGGCTTCCCATGGAGCTCCTGGGCAGGGAGGGAAGATCGTGAGGAGGAGAGGGACGGGAAGGCGTGTGCCGGGCTCCGCCACAGCCGCTCGCAGCAGCAGTAAGTCAGACTGCACCATTTTCTTCTCACCCCGTGAGAAGGCGATGTGAGAAGCTGACGGGAGCTGCCCCCTCCCCCTCTCACCGGGGATGCTGAAGTGGAGTCCTCCTCCCAGCCAGAAGACGCAGCCTCTCTGGAGGAATCCCAGAAGAGCTTCCCAATTTGGTGATGTGTGTTTAAAGGCCGATTTTTCTTTCCTCTTTTTTTTTTTTTCCCCTCTCTGGGTTTTTTTTCTCTCCTTCCCAGCTGAGTCTGAAGGCAGCCTTCTCTTGCAGCCACAGCCAAGCTGAAGGGCTTCCAGCCTGCTGGGAGGTATTTTCTGCCTGCTCCCTGCTCGCGTGTGTGGCTGCGGGCACTTCGGCACACTGCGTGTGTGGGCAGGGCTCTCCTGCTCCCCAGCTGTGGGTGCTGCAGGGGCTGGGGCAGAGCCGTGACCTTTCCCGGGGTGCCGGAGGAGGAAGAGTGGATTACGCCGTGAACTTCTGGCTCGCAGCCAGTGCCCTTGCGGAAAAAATAAATCACCTGGATATCCGCGTGTGGTGGGAACAGCTTCCCTGGAGCTGGTGTTTTCCTCGCCAAAATGGCTCACGCTGCCGCTTCCATTAAAAAAGTTCGAGAGTCTGAAATCGAAGAGAGGGAGAGAAACCTTGAGAAGGAAAGGAAAAGACAGCGGAAAATCTCTAGGGCTGATCGGAAACGCAAGGTACGAGGGGGAAACTAGCCCCCTTCTCCCTTCCCCCCCACCCTTCCTCTGTCTGTGCAGCACTTTACAGGTGTTTGCTGCCGTGTGCAATGCTATCCCCTTCATTTTCCAAACCTTTCCCATCCCTTTTGTATCTCTTCCCATCCCCTCTGAGCCCTGCTGTGGACTTAGCCCATCTGCAGTGAGATTAAAATCCTGCCAGCCATAGCAGCCCACAGCCACACAGGGATCATGCACATAAAGATGGCACACCAATATTGCCCCTTTCCCTTCATCCCAGAAGGCCTGGAGCTCCCTGCCATCATTCCCAGCCAGGTGTTCCAAGTCTCTGGCTGATCTGGAGAGGTCAAGGGAGGGAGGTGGCTGTGCTTGTGCTTTGCAGTGTGAAGGTGCATTTCTGTACTTCACAGCAGCATTTCTCCCCCATTTCCCATTCATAGTTCCACTTCCCGCCTCCCCAGCAGTGCTCCATGCTGTGTGTAGGACCTGCCTTGGGGTGCTGGGAGCATCAGCTGAGCTGTGTTGCAGTTTTTGGGTGTCATAAAAGGGATTCTGGGCTTGCCACTGTGATTCAGTGTATTTACACTGCACACTGCAGCTGTATTTGTCTAGGTAGGGCCTGGCACACAAGTCTGCAATTTGTCAGGTTTGCCTCTGTTACTGATGGCAATTTCTAGTTCTCTTAAGGCTCATCTCTTTTGATGGTTCTGGTTTTGGGGAGGTTTCTCATAATTTGTAATTAACTGTTGTTTTCCTTCTGTGTTAGAGGGAATGACAACTGTCATTGTCTTGGGATGAAAAAATAGAGAAGAATAAAAAAATCAATAGAGGTGATTTGTTTGCCAGATCACTCTATAGTTTCCAAGGACATAAAAAATACAATAGTGGAGAAAATACTAAAATGAAGGTTCTGTAATCTTAGCTTTAGGACTGTGATACATTGGGAATGCCTGTGTTAAAGCCTTCTTATTGCCGTTTCTTTCCTCTCGTGTCTGGGTTCTCTAGCTTGTGATATGCATTAACTCATTCTATGACACCATGTTTTTATCCATTCTTTATAAATTTCTCTGGAAGGGAAAATATAAAGAAGCAATTCCACCCTCACCCTCCACCCCTTTCTGCTCCATTGCATGTAAACACAGATCTCTGTAAAAAGAAAAGCCTAGAATTCAGCCGTGTAATGCTTGCTTTTACAGATCCTTTTGGCAGATCTCTAGAATTCAGAAGCCATCTGCTCCCTTGGCATACCTGGGCAGTTTGGAATTTGTTTTGCATTCAGTCTTGGGGCTTTTTATATTCTGAGCTGCATGGTTTAAATAAAATGACAGAGGCCGTTTGATGCCTTTGGGACCTCTGAGTGTGATCTCCATGACTTTTCAAATGCTCACTTTGCAGAGTTCATTAAGTCACACCAAATTGTCTTTATCAAAACCAGGAATGTCATTTCTAATGTATGCAGTGCCTGGATGCTGGGCAGCTCTGCTTGGGGCAGATTGTGATTACTCTCCTAATCCCTTAAATGGGACACTGCAGCGTAAGGTAGTTTTTGTGATTCTATTTTTGATTGTGGAATCCTCTGCAAAACAGCCTTTTAAAAAATGATACTTAATGTGCGGATGTCCTTGTTGGAAGGGCTTTTTCTTTTTATCTGGCCAGCACCCATCTTAGTTACTTCATTACAGCATGTGTTGTTTTTCCTGATTTTCACAAATCCTATTTCCTCAACATGTTTGATTCCAATGCCTGTTGGACTACTTTAATTAAAGCTGGATAGAATTAATACTGCCCCTTCTGCTATCTCTTTTCCCAGAGTGCTGCACATCCCTGTCTGCAGGCAGGCAGGCAGGCTCAGGCCGCATTTGTGTTGGTAATCATGTGTGGTGATGCAGGCTCCTAATCAGATTTTTGTATCCGGGGATCACCAGTGGGCTTTGCTTAGAAAATACGGAGAACTCTTCAGTGTTGTGTGCATTTCCTCCTTTTTAACATTCAGCTCCTGCTCCTGGCTCCCTTCTACTGCGGCTGTACCTTGCTGTTACATAAACAAGTGCCTGGCTGCACCCTGAACTTGCCTTAGTCAGATGGTTGGGGGTGAGGCAGGCTGGGCTTTTCCATGCTGCTCCTGCTGCAAGAGACACGCAGCAGTACGGGAATGAGTTGTTTGTGTCTGTATCTATACATGCTCGTGCTGTGCAGAGTGCAGGGCATTGAGCGGATCAGATGTATGGGTATGCACACACACCCATCATATACACAGCACAACGCAAAGAGAGAATGTATGGTGCATATACTGTGCTTTTGTTTAGTCATCAATTCAAATGAGATACGTATCTGTGAGGGATTTATGTACCTGTCACTTTAATTCCTGAAGAGCAATAAGTGGTTTTACTGTGAAATGGGATTATCTCCTAGTAGGGGCCCTCCCAGTTTTTGTTGACTTTCTTGGAACATGGAGGCTAGGAACAAATTAGGTCTGTGGGTCCATGAGAGGCAAAATGCAAATGAATATGTGATTATATGATTGCTCTCAGCACTTGAAGTGTTTCTGCATAGGGGGAATCTGGTTCCAGCTTTATGATTTCTTTGAAAGGCCTTACACTGCAGTGAGTGGATTTTCCCTGCAATGGAGGTCCATTTTGTTTGTGGAAGGATCACTGGAGAGGAGGAATATGTCAAGTGTTGTGGGCTGTCTTTCCCAACCCTCATTTGGATACGTGCCGAGTGCACGAAACGCTCATTGGCCTCGTGATAGAAACTTCTCCTGTGTCCCTGGAGCATCCTGATTATGCAAAAGAGGATAAATGAAGGGCCGTGGCCCCTTAGCTCTTCCACTCTGGCAGGATGCTGGGCATCTGTTAGTAACATTCCACCCTTCTCCAAGCTCTCAGAGATGCTGCAGGGTGTGGGCTCGTAGTGCCTCTGCCTCTTGAGTGTTTTGCTGTGTGACCATCACCTGCCTGGGCATCAGCACCACAAACTGTGGCTGCAGCCTCTGTGCTGCTGGGGTAGGACCAGAATGTTCTGAGATGTCCTCACGGCTGCTGCCTGACGTAGCCCCGGGCCCGAACAGATCCCTGGCCAGCAGCAGAGGTGTGAGCAGGCCCAGCAGCAAGCTGCTCACATCATCTCTCCGCCATCCTTAATGGTTCCGTAAAGATGAACAGAATTATTGCAAGCTCAAGAACTGGGAAAAGGAGTTTGCACGCTGAAGACTTTCTCCTGCATTCTTTTTGAGATTGACGCAGCTATTTTAAAAATCAGTTGACAGGAGGGCAGGTCTGCTAACCTTGCATCCATGTTGGAAATTTTCCCTTTCATGCAGGTGTAACCATTTCTTGCAAGGCGAAAAAAGGGTACTGTTGCAAACACATATATGTAAACAGCCCCTCAACCTTCTGAATAGTGTGAATACCCAAATATATCAAGAACGTTGAAAACTAGGTACTTACACGGGAGATGAGCAGCTTCAAATATATAGATTTTATTGCAATTTAGGCACAATTAATTCCATTTTACCTAAATTCAGGATACGTAAGGCCCAGCTCCACTTGCCTCTCGGTGTGTTTGGAGAGAGGTGCCTGTGGCTCACCCTTTGCAGAGTGAGGCGAGGGAACTGGGGTGGTTCCGTGACGGTCACTCACTGAGTCAGCAGCAAAGCTGCAATTATAGCCTGGGAATCCAGCTGCCTAGCCCCTGGCTGTATGTAACACACGCTGGCTTCTCCTTGTCTGAAGTACTTCTCCAAGCAGACACTGCTTTCCTTCTCTGCATGTGACAAGTGTTGAAAAGATAGTCAAAAACCCATATAAAATCCCAAAGAAAAAACGTGTTATAAAAATGGATTCTGCTACCGAATGAAACTGATTTTAGAAGGTTACAGATGTGGTAAGCTGATGGCTGTTGCCATTTGGACATCAGTCATGAGGACAGAATTTAACATCAGGTCTCTACTAGATGTAATTGGGTCTTTATTTAGTACTTTAAAAAGGTTTTAAAAACTTTTATACCTTTTTGAAGGCCAGATTCATGAGTTCAGCATCCTTAGCATAAAATGTTCCCCAGCATCTGTAATATTCATCACCGTTTGCTAGAAGAGATAGAGAACCAATTGCATCAGGTGGATTTTGTCCTCCTCTTGAAACCCTAAGCACTGCTTAAGCTCACACAGAGCTACTGCTGGACAGTGTCTGCAGAAAGACAAGGATGGAGGGGTTCTGCTGTCAGCAGAATTCCAGCGTGTGTAGGGAAGAGTCAACATGCAGTAAGTGGCTTCCATTATGGAGCTGCAGGAGACAGGGAATGAGTTTGCTTTGTTTTCCTCAACGGCAGACCTTGTTTCATATTACCATCTTCTTTTTCACAAAAGAAGAAAACGAAAGACTTCTCGCATTTTAGAAAATGTTGTCAGATTTGTCTTAGATCCAGGCCCATTTGAATTTCAAGCACATCTTTGGCAGGGAGAGTGGGTGTTTGTCACTGGGTACATTGGCTCTGCACCGAGGTGAGCAGTCCCGAAGTTCATCCCTTTGGAAAGGGCCAGAGTTCGGTGAGGAAGGAGGATTAAGGAGTGCTTGGTGTGCTGGAAAAAGCCATCCTGAGGAGGAGGAAGTCATGTAGAGATCCAGTCCTTTGTTCTTGGTCACTCCTATGTTGGTTCGTGGATACCAACCGCTGTCTCACCTGGTGTGAACCTGCTGTGGGATCCCTGTGGAGTTTGTATCAGGATAAGGAAGGGAAAGAGTCTCTCAGTGCTTGACCTCTGTATACTGAAGCTTTCAAGGTTCATTGCAGCTTTAACCTGCTGTTCTTTCCTGAGCACTGAATATGTCTTCGCTACTCAGTGCTGTGTTTGTTGCCTTGGCAAACGTCTCTGTGATTCACGAGAATTTCTAGATGTTTCAAATGCCTCTCCAGCCGTGAAAAAACCTTTTTGGTGTTTTGTAATGGAGTGTTTGTGTAGGAGGTGCCTATTCCTGATGCCCTTTGAGCTTTTTCCTTCTGTATCTCAAGCTTATATTTTCCTTATGGAGCTACTTGTGGGCATGAAAATAATACCTCGCTGGTTTGCATCCTTGTGCAGTGGAGCTTCTTTAGATGACGTTGCACTTCAGAACAGATTGAGACTTGCTTCATTTTCTCCATGTTTGAGGGGTGTGATGTGCAAGGGCACAAATACATGGTGTTCTGAAATGAAGCAAGATTAATGATCTCCAATTCCCTTGCTTCTGATGGGAAATGAGCAATTTTCAAGTTTAAATTTGCTCACCTATATATTGTTGGTTAATCATTCCTTGATTTGCATGTGATATTTCAGTTAATTTCCTTGGTTATTTTTGAAACACAAGATTTATTCGATCTTAATAAATCATATGTAGACAGTATTTCCAAACACAGATCATTTATCTCAATGTGGTTTTGGTATTGTGGGTGGCTGTGCCTCTTCACAAGTTTAAGTTGAATTAATCCATACCTGGAATACTGTAGAAAATATTAACAGCATCTGTTGGCTCTATTGTGTGAGACAGTGGATGCAAGAGGAGGAAAATATGTTCCTGGAATGCCAAATCCCTTTGCCTTGTAAAGCTTGCTGGGTGCATTCCAATGTCATGGCAGACGCTTTGGATTTTATGGCTGCATTAACTCATTATGTGATTTTTTTTCCATGAAGTTATGAAAGTGTCCAAAAGTTTCCATCTCTCACTCTCTTAATCAGTTAGAAGAACTTCTGCTGAGCTTTTTTAAGAGCAGCCTAGAGACAGGAGAAATGTCAGCACCTGCCTACAGTGACTGTCCACCTGTCCTGTCTCTTCAAATTTAACTTCGCAGGAATGATTAAAAAAGGTTGAGAGAGCATTTGCACTCTGTAGGAAATCATCCCTGATGAACTTTTCTGGCTTTGGGAATGGTTTTGTTTACCTCCTTGTAAAATGTTTTGTGTCCTTGAAACTCAGGACTTTTCCTGCCCCACTGGAAGGATTATTATTATGTGGTGTTTGGGCAGCTTTGTGTTAAGCAATTAAAAAAATGTTTAATGAGGATGTCAGATGTTAAACTGTGAAGTGTCAAGCTTTTTGAAATCTGGCTTCTGTAATTGTGTCCCTCAGGCTTTTCCACTGAACTCCTGGGGAAAGTTTGGCACCTCAATGAGAGTGGCATATGAGCTCTGAGCTGATGGTTTATGGTGGAAGCTGGAGCTGTGCCCTGGTGGATGTATTTGCCAGTCTATAGTGCATCCAGGGGGTGGGAACAGGGAGGCTGGCCCTGAGCAGGGCAGCAGGAGTGCTGCCGTTGCCCGAGATGGTGCAACATGTACAGCTGGCAGCCAGATGGATTGTCATACTTTATCGACTTGCCTCTGCTCACAAAACATCCTCTGGGTTACTTTTTGAGAATGTAGGTGCTACTTCAGCTTTTGTAAAAAAGCATTCCTGTTCTCTGCATCATTCCCAAGCAGCTCCTTTTGTGCACTCGTGGTGCCGGTGGTTTTGTTTGAATGTCTGATGAGCTCTTCTGTACCTAGCTTTAGCTACATCTTGATGAATGTGCCTGTTAGCAACCTGTCCTTTTAGCCCTAGACAGCTAAAATCAATTTTTTTTTCCTGTTCAGTTGATGGGCTTGTCCAGGTAGGATTAGATATTCCCCCCGTTACAAATTTATATATAGTATTGGAGCATATAATATGAATTACTGAAATCTGACAAATGTAATTAAGTGAATTTTGGGTGGTTCACAGAGTTGGTGCTGTTCAAGGGTTTTCTCTTGGTAATGATTTATGGAAGTTCCATTTAGTGTAAATAAATTTAATGTGTTGTTTGTAGTTTTTCAGGGTTTGCTCTGAAACCATGTTAACACTCATTCCTATGCTAAGACCTTCCACATATGGATCAATATGGATTAATTGTGGGCTGCTCTTTCACAAGTGACTGAAAACAAAGGCTGCAATTAAAAAAATGTCTGTAATTGCCTTCTATTTGTTGATGCTAATGAAGGATTTAGCATGTTAACCTCCCCAAAATCTAGCAGGTTCATTAGTTCCTTAGGGCTTTGGAAAAGAGACATTTTAGGGAAGTGAGCCAAAGTAGGTTTCAGAGTACGCATTTCTGTTGAAGGTCAGCTTTTTGTCCTCCAGCAGAATCCTCTTCTGATGAAGATAGGACAAGAATGAACAGAAGGAGTAAGGGGAGGGAGGTAACACAAGGTGTAAAAAGTTACCGTTTGCCTGTGCTCTGAAACAGCCCAGTGAGACTGATGGTCTGGATCAGGAAAAACTTGCAGTGTTTCATATTTAGCAGATATTAATTTGATGCTGTTCTTGTACATGACCTGAGGAGGGGTGTGGATTCCTTTTGGCCAGATGTTTTAGATCTGCCTTCTGTTTATTCCTGTATGTAAAATAAGGCAGCATTGACAAGTGGTGTTCACCCAAAATGAGTGTAGCTTTTATTTCCCCAGGCTAGTAGAAAATGATTTCAGCCAATAGAACCATAATTACAAGCCTTTCTAAGCTGTTTTAGGTTGAATAATTCAAGCTTATTTTTAATTATTTACTCCTTTTGGCCTGTGCTATGCTAGGATGTCTAAAAGAGACATGTCTCTGCCGAAAACCAGTGAGGCTGACAGTGCAACAGGAGACTTGAGCAGATAAGAGCCACTTTGTGCCTCCCTGCTCTGGCCATGATTTACCTGGACCCACTTGAGCCTTCTTGTTCCTCTGCTTTATTTCTTTTTAAAGGCACCAGTGCAGGAGGGAGGAAAGAAATCACGTGCATTGTGTTGATTATAGTCTCACTGCTGGAGCAAGAGAAGGCAGTAACTAAGATTTCCCAAAAGGCCTCCATATGCCAGTGGAGAATAGTTAAGCTCAGCAAATCTTTTCTATTTTTGCTGATGAACATGGTGCTGGACATGAGAGCTGCCTGAAGGAAATGAATAATTGCTGCCATCCACATTTCTAGGCCAGGGAAACTCGGCTCCTCTTAGTTAAGTTGGGTAGCATTGCAAGTTATCTCTGTTTTAGCCACTCCACAGAATGACCATGGATTTAATATTAGCTTTGTTTAGTTACTGTTGGGAGCCATGGAATCATAGAATGGTTTGCGTTGGAAGGGACCTCAAAGCCCATCTCATTCCACCCCGTGCCAGGGGCAGGGACGCCTTCCTCTGCACCAGGGTGCTCAGGGCCCATCCAGCCTGGCCTTGGACACTTGCAGGGATGGGGCAGCCACTGCTTTTCCGGGCAACCTGTGCCAGGGCCTCGCCACCCTCACAGGGAAGGATTTCTCCCAGTTACTCTATCTGGCCCTGCCCTCATTCAGTGTGAGGCTGCTGTTCCTTGTTATTAAAATAACACTCCTGCGTTATATATATTAAAACATCAAAACGTTATGTAACAGCAAAGGAAAAACCAGTCATTTTCCGAATTATACCTATTTCTCTTTATCTTGTTCATGGAAAAGCTTATGAGTAGACACCTTTTGAAAGTATTTTGGTACAGTGATATGACTTGGAAGGATGAATTCAGTAAAATCTAAAATGCTGATGTGAGCCTTAGGCTGCCATGGCAAACTGCTGTGTGCAGAGCAGGGTGACTTTCATGAGCATGGATTCCTTTTGCAAAATTTGACATTTGCTGGAGACAGAAAGTGATAGAGATTAAAAAAAAATACATATTTTGACTGGTCAGTGCAACTGCTGTATCACAGCAAAATTTTTTTGAGGAAATGCACGGAGACTCCATAGCAACTAGATGAGATCTGTGCTATATTCTCCATGCTGTTGCTGTGTTTTTTTGGGCGAATGCAGCCATCCCCCACTGCCCCCACAGCCACGGTGTCTGTGCTGTGCATCCTAGCTGTGCTTGGCAAATGGCAGCTGCAGCCACTGGCCACTGACTGCATCAGGGGTATTTTTAGGATCATGAAAAATCCCCCAAGTTGTATTTTTTTCCCTCGTATTTTCTTGGCAAGGACAGCACAAAGCCTGCAGTGTTGTCTGAAGGGTAGACAAACCACTCAGCCACTCCTTTGGTGATAATTTATTTACTAACCTCTCCTTTCCTGGGATGCAGGTATTAGCAGTAGGTACTTTAACAGAGCTGTGTGCACCCTCAAGTGGTGCAGGGTATTAGCCTGGTGAATGATGAGGCCCTGGGAAAGGTTTCTCAAAGAAGTGAAATCAGAAATAATTAATAGCTGTGCCCAGAGCCAGCTCTGCATTGCAGCACCAGTTCTCCCAAGCTTAAGGAAGTACGTGCTTGGCTGTCTTGCCCGGGTTTCTAAGGAAGCCTAGCACTCAACCTGTTTGGTTTAGGATTTGGTGCTGCTCCCCGTGCCTGCGGGGTGGCACTGCTGATGGCAGGGCAGTGCCGGTGCTGGCGAGAGCGCGGCTGGGCTCCGGCTCCTTGCAGAGCCAGCACCCCGGTCCTGTGTCCTTCCAGGGAGGAGCTGTGCCCGCAGCTGTGGAGCAGAGCTCTGACACCAGCCTCAGTGTGCTTGCTCTGAGCAGTGCTTGGGAATTCATTCCAACAGAGGAGTGAAGGAGATTGTCGGGAGGCAGCTTAGGAGCAACCAAAGTCCTGCTACAGCTGATGAATATGCAGGTGGTTGAAAAGGTTAATTGACACCGGTTTTCTCTTTATTGCAGTTTAGCCATTTTGTACATCATCTGGCTGGATTTAGCAGCACTCATTCCATTATTTTGGGCAATAAACCATCATTATGTAGTAGTCTCTGCATGGTTGTAGTAATGATCGTTGGCCCAAAAGCGTGAAACACAGGAAGGAGTATTTTATCCTTTTTAAACCAACTTCAATATGCAAACTTAATGATACAAAAGCAGAAGGCTTGAGAGGAAGCGGCCTCCTTCTGGAAGAGGTGTTTGAGATGGGACAAGGATAATTTAGAGATAGGGAACTGTAATTAAAGGTTATAAATGAACACTTGGTTTTATAACACTAATATAATAATCGTAACTCTTAACATAATAACTTAACCCTGAATGATTTGCATATGATTTCAAGAGATTTAGATTTTTTTCCAGATGATTTCAAATCAGGAGATAATTCACCTCCTATTACATAACCATCGTAGTGATTTCTGTTTTCAATGTAATTTTTAAACATGTGTGCACTTTCTGTAATATGGCTCTGTGATTGAAGGACAGATTACTTATGGTGGAAAACAATGTCATGTAAATGTACCTTGAGGTCCAGAATGTTTTTTATGTAATTCTTATGTTCTCTGACTCCTCCTGCTCAAATTACTCTGTTGTTGGTACGAGGAGAACCTTGCTGTTCTGACACTACTTATAAATTTAATACCTGCCTAAAAATAATGATTAAAATAAATAGAGAAGCAGAAAGTGCTGGAAAATCACAAGTGGAATTTGAGAGAAATTTACAAAGGTACAGGGATAAAATGAAGGTGGTTTTTCCCAACACCCGGGACTCCTAGAGATGCCCACATGCCTTTTGCAGAACAAGATGCTTCCTTGCAAAACATCTAGTGCACTTCTAGCCCATCTGAGCATAAGTTGTAAATATTCTTCTCTGGTGTTACTTTTGACAGTGATTTGCAGCAGCTGAGATTCTTCCAATGAAGGATCCTTTCTGTTCAGGAAGGACTATCTGCAATATGTTGTGCTGCCTATTTTATCCTGTAATCTCCCATTACTTCTTGATACATGGAACTAAGAGTAATGCTTTGAGGTTCTTAATACAGAAGCTTGGTGGAACTTTAATCCCCTCAGAGTTTGTGGAGGTGGGAGAACCCTGTTGTCAGTCAAAACAGCGTCAGAGAATGATCAAAAGTTTTCCCTTTCCAAGTGCTCCTTTAGGTCATCAGTGTCTTTATCTTGGGTATCTGTGAAAGTGTTAAAAAAATAAAAATAAGTACTTTCCTGCTGTGCAAAGACAGTGCAGCATCAGGTGGTGGTTGCTGATTAGGCAAGGAAGAGTGAAAGTTTTGCCATGTAGGGGTTGTCAGACATTGGAACGGACTGCCCAGGGCACTGGCAGAGTCACCATCCCTGGTGGGGTTCAAAAGATGTGTGGATGTGGCCCTTGGGAACATGGGTGAGTGCTGGCTCAGCACTGCTGGGGACACACTTGGGTCTTGTCCATCCTAAATGATTCCATAGTTCTGTGGCTGATCAATGAGGCTGTGGGTTGTAGAGAATCTGGATGGCAGAACTGCCACGGGGTTTATTTTCTCTGATTTTCGTCCTTGACAGTCCTTTAGTGCCGGAGGGAGTTGGAGCAGTGAGTGAGAGAGGACCTCCTGGCCCAGGATAAACTGATCCTACTGCGAGCCAAAGGCAAAGATTCAGGGTTACTTCAGGGGGTGCTAGAGCAGGCTCATGGAGAATGGATAAGAACAGACAAATATTCGTTTAATCGGACAGCTGCTTCCCCTGTGGTGTTGATATCTCCCCATAAATGAGTCATCTCTGCAGGAATAAAGAATTTCATTTGTCACTGTGAATGCAACAGGACTTTTGGAACTCTCACACAGGACCTGAGGTCTTTCCCTAAATATTCATTTGGCCTGAGAAATTATAGCCTCTTCACAAAATTCCTTTATTTTAGAATATCATTGCTTAATAGAGGTGGTTATACTTATCTTGGGGGTTTGGCTATTGTTTAGCTTACAGATTCCCTTTTTTCCCTTCCCTCTTATTTTTACTCACTCTGAGTGTAAAGTGCAAATTCAGATGGGAATTGTAGTCAACCTGATGAAGTCCTGAGATGTGGAGCTTTGTCACTGGCTGTCTTCATGACCTCAGGCTGAAATATTTACGTGTACTCTTTCACTTCATCAAGCGTTGAATTGTATTTTCATATGACTGCTTTATAGGCATTTGTATCTCAAATACAGAACGTACTTTGTTGTTGTTCTGGAAGATCATCTGGATTGAGTTCTGAAGCTACTAGTCTTGTAGGAAAGAATAAGTTTAGTGCTGCATTCAACAAAACAGGGAGTTGCTTCCAGTGAGATGAGAATCTTGGTTCCTCTTCCCTGTTTTTTAAGGTTATTTATTTCCTGTAGTACAGACTCAGGAGCAGTTTAGCAATATTTTTTCTGTTAATGAGGACTTGAATAAAGAAGTCCATGGGACTTCCCAGCTCAGGCTGGTTGTAGGAGGAAGTGCTATTCTCTCAGAAAGGAAGGGTAACAGAAGGCAGGTCCAGATAAATTGAAATCTATTTCTGACCTTGCCTATTACTTAATAGGAAATACACGAATTTTCCATTCCACCTAGTTGAAATTTTATGTATTTCTGCCCCAGCTGGTGTTGGGAAGATGCTGTCAGAGAGGAAAAATTAAAATCCAGTGTTGAGAGAAGGTGTCGGAGAAGGGAGTGGTTTGTGGAGGTTGTGACCGATTTTCCATCTTGTCACTGCCTTGGGGCCAAATGTTGGTGCTGGGCCATGAAGGCCAAAGAAATGAGCTGTAACAGTGACAGCGCGGGGCTGGCAGGAGGCGATGCAGATGGGAAAAGGTGCTCCCAGCTGGAAGAGGGATGTAATTCTCTGTTTCTTGTTTGAGTTCTCCCACCTGCCTGGGCTCTGGAGTCTTGGGACTTTGGGAAGAGTGGGTGGGGGAGTGGTCATGGCCAAGGATTCTCTCAGCTCCTGGGACACTGTAGGGTATATAGGACAATTCATTAGCATGTTGTTTTTGGGAATGATCAAATGTTACAGTTATAATGTAGCATAAAATCTCAAGTAAATGCTGTAGCCCTTTTCTTGCCATAAAAATATTTGGAAGAAAACAACAGGCTTTATGCAAGATTTAGTAAATTTTTCTGTTTCTTGCCGGCAGTAAATCTGTGGGTTTATGTATGTTCGGGATTTTTCCTGGTTTGTATATTTTAACTGAGGTCGTGAACTTACTAGCACCTAATTTTGGTTCTTATGTAGTTATGTTTTCTTGAAATTGCATTATTTGGTTTTGAGAGAAATCAGTTTTTTGTGTGGATCTGTTCGTGCTGCCTGTTTCTTTCCATGGCTCATGGCTTCCAGGCAAGCCGGATGCATATTGTTCATTAGTCATCAGTATCTTCAGAGATACTAGACAGAGAAGGAGGTAAGTCCTGTTTGCAGTACAATTGAAATTTGGGCTTGTGCTGCTCCCTGAGGGCAGCTTCTGTGTAAATCCCGTCTGTTGGGTGCCACTGAGAACTGCAGAGAACCTGTGAAGCTCCTCCTCTTTGAGTTAAGAAGTTTGTAGGGGTTTTTTTGTAAGAGATGTTGTCCTGTCCCATGCTTCCCTGAATTTTCTAATGTCTTATCTATGAAACAAATGTTTATTTGATTATCTCTTTCTTATGTGTTTACTTCACATAAGAATGTGAACTTCTTAAAACCTTGGTTATTTTGCCTCATGTTTAACAGCCACAGGATGTGCACCATTAATGTGCATCTCACAATATCGTGAGTTAGGAATGGCAGCTGAAGAAAGTTTTACAGCATTCTTAGGGTTTCACTGGAAATAAACTGCTCAGTTTTGTCATTGCGCCTTCCTTGGCTCTCTGAAACCAGGTGCTGCTGGTTTCAACAATACTGAGGGACTACAGCACCCAAGCACTTGCTCTGTCGGTTGGTCATAATCTCCCAATTTCTAATTTATATATTATGCAGAGTCACCGCAGAGTTTGATGCAGACTTGGTTGCAGATGATGTGCTCTTCCTGATGACCTTTGATGTTTCTATTAACTTTATGGAGGTGATCTGGTTTTCTCCCCTGGGTGGCAGGCCTTAAGTAGCTGGTGATTGATGTGAAGGTGTGTTTTCAATCACAAGATCTCAAATTGGCTATTTAGAACTGCTTGTACGGCTGTGATAATGAAGTTTAGTCACTTACTCAGCAGACTTATTTGTTTTTCACGCCATTCTGGCCCTCATTTGGATGATTTATGTAACTATAAGGCACAAATTGCTTGCTTACAGAAACAGAAATTCTTGCCTGTACTCTGTTAGAACCCTTTTGATCATAGGGAATTGCTTTTGGAAGATTGTCATCTTTTCTTTATTGTCTACTGCAACTCTGTCAGTGCGGGGAAAGGCAAAATATTAGACAGGAGTGATACAAACTCAAGCTTTCAAGTACTGTTTGTTGACATGTGATGAATAGAGCACATAATTTTTCCTTTCATGACTCACTCTTTCTTTAAAAATTGGGACGATAAACCCTTTGGAGCTTGCTCCAAAGTGGATGTGTGTTCATCTGCACCAGAGCCTTGTTAAAGGCAGAGACTCGGAGTCGGTAATGCTGGATTCTGTTTTGTTTTCCAAGTAGCTGTCGGCTATAATATTGAGGAATAGAAAAATTGCAGTTTTATGGTTGTAGTTCAACTAAATGTGGGTGCACTTGGCATGGCCAGGTTGTTTTATTAAGCATTGATACAGATGTATTCAGCGTGTGTGCACCTGCACCTAGATCAGTGTGCATTAACTCATATTGGTGTGGGAATTGTGGGTATTAGGTTTAGCTTCCTTTCAGTGGCACTAATATTCTCTTTATGTTTCTGGTTTAACCATCAAGAGCAAATCATTAAAACTAATAGCTAAATATTCGAGATACAAGGGTTTTCGAATGCAGAATAATAGTAACCCTTGTTTCCATCAGATGTGTTTAACGGGCCCCAAGGTAACAGACAGGCACAAGGTACCAAATAAAATAGAAACTGAGCAAATGAACTCCAGGTTTTCACTTAAGAACCTGTGATGAACCACTTTGTATCATTTACTTTCAATGATGCTCCATTAGAGCAGCCATTAGTACAAAGGGAGAGGAAAAGCTAAAATCAGGGGCACGATACTGACCAAAAGTATGTGATTCTTTGAGGATTCCTGAGAGTATGCTCTTTAGCAAAGGCAAAACTGCCTATTTAACATTGTTCTTTCATTCCTCATTGAATTAATTATGTTAAACTACAGTAAAGCAAAAGATGCAATGTGTGGCAAACTTTATACATGGTATTCCTATGTATATGAGGCAAACTGTCTTTTATATGTTAATAGGAAATATATAGTCTCCCCACAAACTGATTTTATATCAAAATAGGCAATATTTGGTTTTGAAAACTGTGGCAAATTCATCAGAAATCCAGCAGAAGTGAGAACTTCAGAAGCCTCTGCGTTTCAGCAACAAGAGCTTAGGAGACTTGGGGTTTTCAGAATCAGCAGTGACATCCTGCTAAGGTATTCAGGAGGGAAAATTGGATGATTTTCTTGGAGAATAGAATTGAGGCCTTACTTGATATTCTGAGTTCAGAATGTGATAGCTTCACAATATTCTACTGGACGGTTTAAGGCAGAATTAGTATCTGGTCTGTGTTAAGGAAGAAAAATCAGAGCTAATAAAGAGCCAGAGATTTGATTTAGAGTTAGACTGATACAAATAGGCACCAATTAGAGCTTAGTACCACAGGAGGATATAAAACCCATGAAGTTGTCCAAAAAAGCTTTAATTCTGTTGAAAAAAAAAAAAAGGCTCTTTTGGGCTTGAGAAGTGATAACTTACTTCATAAATGTGTTGGCATGGGTGGGCTGGGACTGCACCTTAATCCTTAACCCTCAGGGTATTATCAAATCTATATCTCCTCGCATTGATTTTTAGTTTTGTGATTAGTCAACAATCCCTGTAATATTTCCCTTGTGTTACTCAGCGCTTCCTGTTAACACATGCCTTTCATTGCCAATGAAGTGGAACAAGGCTGGGAGAGAAAAGAAATATCAGCTGCAATTTTTATGAGAAAAATAGGTGATACATAAACTGCTGTGCCCATGAGGGCAGCTGCACAAAATCTGGAGTTGTTTTTACCTTCTTGTGCCACAGCTGTCATCCAAAAGCTCCTGTATCTGCAAAGTAGGGATGTTTTTTTTCCTGTGACATGATGGAGGCTCCGGTGCCTTTTTGTTTATATTTTATACTTTCTTATCCACAAAAGATTTTTTTCGGGATCTGTAGAAACCAGTGCCAGTAGGATCTGGAGCTGCAATGATTAAAGCTCAGGTTGTCTCTTTCCTTTTTTGCATAGTGGCTAAAATATATATGGTTCCACTTGGATTAAGGGCTGTCCAGAGAGGATCATTAGACTTAATGTGTCAAATGATTCACCATCATAGAATCAGAGGACTAGCAGAGAAAGCCCTCTTTAAAATGGCTCAGAATAGGTTTTTGCAATTGATTGGACTCAAAATATTTAAGCTGTAGAGGATTTTTTTTGCTGATTTGTCTGGAGCAGACAATAGCCCCTTTGTAAAGGCTGCCTAGGCTTTGGGAATTGCTTATTGTGGTCTCGGTGACCAGAGGAAGAAAAGGCTGAATTTTTGGGAAATAGTGATCTCATCAGTGTCATTATTGTAAAGCATAAAGGGGGACATAAATGATATCAAGTCATGACTCATCAGAGTTTATAGTCTACATGACCTCAAGATCTGACCCAAAATAATTGCTAGAAGCAAGTGAGCTGTGTTGTACTTGACCTTCCTGTAGAAAAATCCATGGGAGCTAAAGACTTTGTATTTAGAAATAGTTTCAAAGTTCGAGCGATCTCCTAGGAGTATATAGGCCCCAGTGCAATCTGTTTTATCTCTCTGGGTTTTTTAAATTACTATATTTAACCATAAAAGTGTCATGGGAAATGGTTCTTTGGGGAGAGATTTAACAATAATAAAAGTGGGGATTTATGTTGCCAACAATTGTTATTTGTCTTGATACTTGGAACTCTTTCTCTTTTTTTCTTTTCCCTTTTTCTTCTTTCTCCATCCCCCCTGCCCCCAGCACCAAATGCTATTGGAGTGCCTCCTGAATTGTCATTTGGTTGAATTGAAACATCTACTGACAAACTAATCTTTAATAGTAATGGCAAAAAAAAGGATAAAGAAATGTTTTTCCAGGCAGCAGAGCAGTTTTGTTTCTGTTGCTGCCTACCTGGGTGTGCGTGACTGTCCTTAGTCCTGTTTGACTTTACGATACTCAAGCTTTGCCATTCTTGGACTGTGGAATGGTATCCCATCAAATGAAGTCTCCCTCTGGAGCTGAGTTTGCAGCTTGGATTTCACTCCTTCTCACTTGTTGGTCTTTGAGGTCTGCATTGGGGTTTTGCAAGGCAGTGCAAACCAGTGGGTTTGTACCACACTGCTTTCTTTGATGGCCAGTAGTAACAAACTGGGAGTATCCAGCTGTTGCAACATTTACTCTGAGAATCCTAGGGAAAGTTGCAATTCCCAAAAGTTTGCTGAGGGCTTTACTGGTTTGTGTTGCCCTAAGGGTGACAATCCTAAGTGCTTCAGGCTTAGAAACACTCAGAGAAGAAACCAGACTATTCCCTCCATTTAGGGGAGGAGAGGGGACCCTGCCTTAGTATCAGGTCTTTAATACATGGGATACTCTGCTCTCCTTCTTACAGGCACTTTAAATTCAGTTTCTGAAGGTTTCCTAGGTAAGAAAGTAATTGAGGTGTGGAGTTAGTGTTGTGAAAAGCTCTGCTGTGCTGCTGAAGAGAACTGAGGTGCTTTGGTGTGAGCTCTGTGCCTGCAAACTGTGCCTCTGGGTTTGGTTTCTTCACTGCTACTGGCAGGGGGGGATTTGCAGCCCTAAGACAGCAAAGAGCATAGGAATGCAGGGATAGAGCAATGTGTTCCCCCACAAAGGCTTTGAGCCCTCCGAAATGTATTTTGTTAGGATACGATGCCCTGAGCCTGGCAGGACATGCATGCGTTTGCTTTCTGAGTAATTTGCCCTAAAGTCCTGGGGCACTTGGACAAACAACAGTAATATTGTTGAAAGGCTCTGGCAGAAGATTTCTCCATCACTCTCCTTCTGATAGCTACACAGATTGTTGCTCTCCACAAGCAGCATTTCCCAGGAATTTTAATTCTGGTTACTCAGGTTTGGCCACCCCATCCCCCTGAGTGGTGCCTTGTATTTCCCAGTAAGTTATTTGCATATTAAATAGTTCGGTCTATCCGGGGATTTGTAGTTTATGTTGGAACCTTGGTTGGATGAACTTTGGTTGAGTCAAGCATTTGGTGGGATTCCTTCTTGCATCTTTTGATTTTGGTAACTAAACTAGGAAATTCTGGCAGTGTGTATACGCCTTTCTACTGTCACAGGGTAATGCTTTGGAAGAGCCGAAGGAAATTGTTATCAGTGCATTTTGGGCAAGTGAGCCTTGCACAAACATTCTGAAACAGTTGCCAAGTGCTGGGAAAAATCTCAAAAAGGCAAAAGCAACAATTTAACTATTCTGTGCATGTGTCTATCCAGCATGTGTCCATTGCAGCACTTGAGGTGATCCATCCTGGAGCATTCATCGAGGAGGAAAAATTACAGAGCCCCTTCACATCTCCTCAGGATAATTAGCAGAAAAGAGAACCCTGTGCCTGTCAGTAACCCCTAATGGGGGGCTGGGGGGAGCTCGGTCTCTTGGATCATAACTAGTGCTGCTCTGAAGAGGAACTTGAGTATCGTAAAGTGGGAATCCATCGGCTGCCATGGAGAGCTGCCTGCTGATGTGCGCTGCCATACTGGCAATGGAGTGAAACCCCAAAGGGAAAAGAGTTGGCTGGTTGTTGCAATTCTTTGAGGATCTCTCTGTTTCTGAGGAATTCGGGGCTTAAACTTTCACATACATACCCCCCTGGGGTTGGGTGTGCATGGTGGTATATTCTACAGGTACATCTTTGTCCCTGCTGCCTCTGCTACCCCCAGCTGGTTGTGTTTGAAAGCTGCCAATTAATTCTCAACTACTTTTTTGTTTTGTTTGGGGTTTGGTGTTGGTGTTTTTCAATTCTGCACCGAGTCTCTTCTGGATAATGTGTCGCTTCCAACATGCAATCCTGAACATTGTTTTTATCCTAATGAATGCAATCATGATAAGTAACTCCAACCTAGAGTGAATGTTCTTATTCTCAGTTTTGGTGGGATAGTTCTTATTTTCCGTTGTCTTTTTGTTTGTTTGTTTTGGTGGAGTTGTTTTGTTGTTGGTTTGGTTTTGTTTTGGGCTCAGTTTTTATTCATAACTATTCCAGCTAAAATATTAACACGAACCCTAAACCAAATTGACAATAAAAATCCCAAACAAGACGAAACATGACATAGATAAGAACAAAAGTGATCTAGCATCAGATATTGTCTTTTTTGGATACATTTGAGCTCATCTGAAATCATACCCGGGGGACATATCAATCCAAAGCAAGCTCATCACCGTTATTGGCTACATGAACATGAAATACCATGTGAATCACTGAAATTAAATGGTCATGAAATATATGCTCATCCCCTTTGTCTTGGTTCGTAAATATCAAGTAGATGTTGAATAATAGACTTGAGTGAATCATATTTTTGAGTTAGAAGTTCAGAAGGCATCAGCAACATTCTGAAATTCAGCGCTTTATGTAAGCACAGAGAGACCGAGCAGGGCAGGGGAAAAAAAATCAAAACCTTGAAAGGCACGCAGGCGGGTAACTCAATAACCCGCGAGTGCGGGGCGTTCCACCCAGCGGGGCTTCAGCCTGGCGAGCCGGCCCCGGCCCACCCCGGCCATTGACATGCATAGCTGGCCTGGTAGGTGTAAAAATAGCCGGGCAGCGCCTGAATTGGAGATGGTCTCCGGCCGCTGCCCGCAGCTGCAGGCGTTTCGGGCTCTCCGGGCCTCGGGCCGGCCCGGGGCAGGGAGCCCGGGAGCCGCGGAGAGGAGCGGAGCGCAGGCGGGACCCTCCTCCCGGCCGCTCACCTGTCCCTGGGCAGCGCTGCGAGGGCCGGCCCCCTGCTCCGAGGGAGCAGAAGAACTGATATGGGCAACGCGCCCGTTTGCCAGGCTTGTCATTCAGAGAAGGGCTTAAGGACGCAAGGGAACATACAGGATTTGGATAAAACTCCTGATTATTATGGCTACAACAGCGAAGAAAGTAAAGAGCCTGAAGTCCTGGTAAGTTTTGGCTGAAGAAAACAGGAATCGCAAGGAAAAATTCAGTGGAGGGTTGTGCATGTTGCATTTGCAAAGGATGTCTTTGCTCAGAATCTTACTGGATAGCTTGGAGTAGTGAGGGATCTGCTAAACATGTCCATGCTGAAGCTTTGCTTTGCTGCCCTGACTGTGATTAAAAAGCAGCTGTCACTGAGCTGTGCAGTGGCTTCAATGCACTGCCAGCTACCAGAAGGTTGAGGTATGTGAAGAGAGATCCCTGTGGGTGACCCAGGCCCTGCAATGAATGGAGGTTATCCAGTTATCCTGGTTTGCACAACTGCTAGCAATGCTCCTGTATTGATCATTCTCCAAACTTGAACCCGGTAGTTTACTTTTGAGCTGCTGCCTGCTCAGTACGTGATATTGTTTTCTGTGTGCAGTCAAGACAGAGCCACACAGATCCTAATGCAGATGAGGGTTACAGTGAGTGGGACCGGGCACAGGCAAGGGGGTCACGCTTATGGCAGTAATGTCAGCATTTGTGCAGCAAACCAGAATAAAGTCATTAAGATATGAGTACTTGTATAGGGTCTATGGCAAATGAAGCATCTCTTCTCTCTTTTTTTCCTTTATGTCTCATTCTGTTAGAGAAATTGATTAAATGGTTATTTCATTCAAAATTGGCAGTGGAAGTATATTGTGTCAAAACTGCTGGCAGAACAGGAAGATCAATAAACCCTCAGTGTCAGTATATCCAAACCTTATATTCTCTACAATATGTACACTAGAATTGGTCTCAGTTTGCCTTGATACTTTGCACATGCCTCAGTCTCTGCAGTGCAGTGTAGAAGAATAGGTGAGCTGAGTTCCAGTGTTTGTAGGGGAAGAGGAGACCCAAGGCACTCCCAGCAGCAGCTCACTAGGAGTTCTGCATTGTCCTAGAAAACACTTTTGATGCTGTCTTGGCTTTCTGGTAGCACATTTTTTTGGCTGGATTTTTCTGACCAGTTTTATGTTTTATTTCCCTGACAGCACAGGTGGACCCGTTCTTCATAGAATCACAAAATGGTTTGGGTTGGAAGGGACTTTAAAGATCATCTAGTTCCAAACCCTCTGAAATAAAACTTTCTTCAAGCTAAAACATGAAAGTAACTTATTTCTTTGAGCATGCAGACAGTTTTTTTTTCTCCTGCCAAGCAGTTTTTGGTTGAATTAACAAATAATCTCCAGTGTTTGTGACGGGAAACACGCAGTCAGGGGGAGGGACAGTGGGACTCCTTGGGCTGTGGAGGAGGATGGGTCTGAGTGTGGTTTCACTGGGCATTAAAGGACCCTCCTTGGAGCTGTTAGTGAAGGTATGGAAGCCCCTGTGACACAAATAAGCAAACTGAAACAGCTCTCCTGGCATGTCCAGTCTCTGAGCTGCCCTTCAGTGTAAGGTCAGCCCTCAGAGGAGGCAGGAGTGAGCAGCATGTGATCTTTGAGGCTTCTTTTCCTTTTTATTTTTCTGGATATTTTTCATTCAGTCTACGCAGCTTTTCATAGCAGGCAGAGATCAGGCACTTTGATAATGTCTTTGATGTGTTTGATCATAAGATCTTGGCTCTATGTGACCCTGGTAGGGACTGGCCAAGTTTCTAAAGAATGTCTGTCTTGATTCAGGTTTACAGTGCTTGGGAGATTACAAAGGAAAAGACCTGTATTTCTTAAGAAGGTTTGCAGTCTCTCATCATCCTTATGATTCTATACAAAAGTCAAAAGAAAAAGGGGTGTCTCTAAGTTAGAAATGTCAGTAAAGCTTTGTTTTGCAGGGAGAAATTATATATCTATTTTTCCCCCCAAACAGGGATATGGTATCCAGCACAATACCCTGCCAGCTATTACAGATTTCCTCTGCCTTTATGTAACTGTAACCATGCTCCCTGTCTTGGCTCATTAAAAAGAGTTGCCACTTCAAGCTGAATATGATGACTCCAGGAGCCTTGTAGCAGATGCGAGGTTCAGAACAATTCAGCTGACATTCAGCCAACTAGGATGGCAAAATTACTTTGCTAATCTAATCTTTTCTAAGCTAAGAATCAAAAGCAGTCTGCTGCTTCAGGACCAGGTATTTCAGGCTGCCTAGGGCAGATTGCTCTCTGAGTTTCAGCACAGGATTGTCCCAGACTACTACTGCAGCATTCATAGGAATTTTTCCTCCCTGCTCAAGGCAGTGGATTTAGCAAGGTGGATTTTTACATCATTGTTACTTTTCTGCAGGTGAAGTTAGGTGAAACTGGTTCCTCTCTCTGCTGGCCAGAGCTGAATTGTTTATGGTCTAGGCCCAGGATTACAAGACTCTTCCTTTACTACTTGAGTGTTCCTTTTACCTCTCTGTACAAGTAAGATCTCTGCAATGAGTCTTGCTGAATTAGGAACTGTGGTAACACCGTTTGTTTATATCTGTTTTAGCCCATCTCAAAGCAACATGAATGCATTTTTTCTGTTTTCTGGAGTCAGTACATTTGAATCAATGGGCGATCGGTTAATGGTGTTTGGGTGGGTAAAGCAGTTTGACTCTTTAGCACAGATGGTATTCGCACATTTCTTTTATTAGGAAATGTCACTTTGGCCATAGGGAATGAAAAATTGAGAGTGATAGAATTATCTGTCAACAGTCTGTCGTAAACTTCACTTACAGCTTGGATTTTTGTTAAGCCTGGTTATTATCCTGCTAGATAACATTTGGAATGGCATCCTAATTCTTTCTAGAGGTGTTCTAGCATTATTACCTCTATTTAGGAACATCATCAGCAATGGAAACTTGCCATGGAAACCATTAGATGCCTGCCAAGTTCTGCAGTTGTTACCGACACCTCAACATCTCAATATATGGTATCCAGAGGATCCTAAATATTTTTCCTTCCATTAGTATTATTCAGTTCCCCTAGAAGAAATCTTGGTTCAATCGTATCAGTATTTAAGAGACATCAGTAAATGTGTACGTCAACTAGGAGAACTAAGACTAATCATGTGGCTCTTCTGAATGTATCCCAAATCTTTACCATTTGAGGAAATGACTAAATGATTCTTTGTCTCAAATTTCAGCACAAGAAATGTTCCCATTAAACAACAGGATTATACACTTCTACTTTTTAGAGTAATGAAGATATGTCTAGTTTTTAGGATTAATCAAACTATAAAATCTTTCATTCTTGAAAGCTCAGGGTTTGGTTTGTTGTTTTTCTGGGTGGCTTGGGATTTTTTTCCTCTTTATTCTTTTTAAATACAAAGATTATGTTTCCCAGGTACATTTGAGAGCCTGTTTTTTAGACTTGTGCTGATGGTAATTCAGACACCCACACGTTGTTTGGAAGCTGAGATTTATACTAAAAAGTTTGTTTTGGAGAAGATGAATAGCCCAGGGGAAGGATGGGGATTACACATGCCTGAAGTTCAGCTAGTACTGATGTGCTGTCCCATATTAGAACCCTGATGTTGCTTTATTTTGTAAAATCAGTATGGATAAAAATAACTTCTATCATTTCAAGTACTGCCTTTGGAAGGAAAAGACATGAAGCTGGGGAAAAAACTTTTATTCCATTCTTTTCCATAGAAAACTATGCAGATTTGCCTCAGTTCTCACAAATCCTTCATTGACACAGTACAATCGGCAGCCAGGCCAGTAGGGCAAGTTAATGAACAGAGTGGGAGGACTCCTACAGATGTCTGAGGCAGCTAAGGATCATGAAAGCTTTATAGAAGGCATTTGCTTCTTGGCTTAAGGAAGGGGTGATTTTACATTAGGTTTCCTCTTCCTTTTCTGCTACTCTATTTGCCAATATTGGCCCAAATTCAGGAACAAGGTTAAGTGTGTGTTTAAAACCCCCCTTTAACAAATAACTTAAATCTGCTTAGTTAGAGATCAATTAGACTTAAAGATATGGTAAAAATTAAGCATAGTCTAAAGTGGTTTGCCAAAATATCCTTTTATTCTTCTCCCGGTTAAAAACAAAGCCAAACAAATCAGGCATTTGTCCATTCCAGCAGAGAGAAAAGAGTGGCTGGATGGTATCCGGCAAGCTCTGGAATTTCATGGAGTTGGCAAAAGAGTCACAGGTGTCAAAATATAACAACCAGCCTAAAATTAAAGTTATTCCCATTGAATAATTGAGAATTTTCCTGTCAATAACGAGAGATGGAATAGCTGAAGCCTGGCTTTTCCACTAGTAAAAATTAGAAGTGTCCATCAGCATAATTGTTCATAATTGTGTCTGTTTGAAGCGATCTTGGAACAGGAACTGGTGTTCAGGTAAGGCTGTTACCTGGGCAGTTTCCTTCTCCTTATGTTCTTCAAAAATATGTTTATTGGGATAATGTAGCAACAATAAAAAACTTCATAAATTTCAAATGCAGCTTTCTGAGAACAGTCTTGTAAAAAAATGTGACACTACCACAGAGCTGTTTTATGCAAATATTGAAATCACCAGAAGTTAATGAAAATATGTTGGACTTGCAATACATTTTTTATTTATAATGGGCATAAATCATAAATCACTTAACCTAGTTTACTTTATGAGCTTCTCTTTTTTTGCCATAGTTCTTTCCATCTCCAGTTGTACCAATGAAATTAATTTCTTGAAGGCACTCTAAATCTTGCATCTTGCTGCATGTTGTATCTCCTTTGGGTAGCAGCCTCTTTGTCTGACACAAGAAAGCTTTTACCAGTATGTGTAAAAAATGCAGACGACATTACCCTTCCCAGCTGCTCTGGCAATGTGTGATTTGGGCTCCTGCACATCCCTTAGCAGAGCTAACGAGAACATATTCATTCTGAGGAATGCAGCATATACTGAAAGGAGTCTGGTCAATGCTAGCTCAGGTTTCTGGGTCAGGGAATAATGTTCTGTGTTTAAAAATGTTCTGATTTGAAATCAAGGATTGATTGAATCCTGGGTCATGTGCAGTGTACAGCACAAAAGCTTTCTCTCTTTTTGTACATATTTCACCATCTTGTTATTACAAAATATTTTTTGCTGAAAATATCAAGTCTTCATGGCCAAATGTGAGGCCATGTCCACAATGCTTGCAGCAGCCGTGGTGAGGGCAGCTCCAGCCACAGCTCCTCCAGCTCAGTGCCAGAAAAAGCGGTGCCAGCTTTTCCATGTCCTTCATGATGTTCTACGATTAATTGGCCTAAGTACTCGAAGCACCTTAAATTATTCAGGTCCATAATACATACATTAAAGAATATTTTTATTTTTCTGATTTATAACCATCAATATCAACCTAGGGAGACAGAGCTTTGACATCTAAAAATAATTGATTACTAAATGCTATTAGCTTCATCTTGGCAGAGAATATTTAACTTGCTAGTGATCTCTTACCTCTGAAAGCTTTTCTTCTTCTTCACATCTCACAAGTCCTGAGATTCTTTTTGTCTTAACAAATTATTGTTTATTGCAAGGTCAGTTGTATCTTTTTCCTGGATAAGAACATGCTCTAGATTATGAGAACATGATGTTTGTGTAGTGAAAACTGCTTTTTTAGAATTGTGGGCTTTTCAGTTCAACTATTTATGAACAAACTCCATACAACTGAAGGTACACAGCAGGATGAAGCTGATCTGAAATGCCTGTACATGGTTGAATAAGAGAAGCTGAGTGATAAAAACTCTTGTTTTGGTGTTGAAATAAGAAAATTGGGTCCATTGTTCATCTAGGAATTTAGATACTGAAGTTTCTTTAGGATTCATGATTTAATCTGTCTTCTTTCATCGCTCCCAGTAAATGAATGAGATGGAAACATACGTTTTTTTGGGCAAAGGAAGTGGCTTTGAAAGCAAAGCACTGTAGTATTTCTTTTCTTTCAGAAGATGAATGTTATTTCATTAAGGACTGGGAAAATATGTGTCCATTATAGCTGTTATTATCTCATTTAAGTCATTTATCAGTATTAGATTACTGAGCCTATGCCACTGCAAGTGGAATATTTAGCTTTCATTATGGCATGTATATCAGAACTATAGGCTCAGACTCTCCTCTGGGGGTTTAATTAAAGGCAAAAAATATAAAAAACCGTTGCCTCTTTGCAATCACTGCTCTGTCTTCTAGAGTGAGGCCCTTTGGAGATCAGCACTTTCAGCTCAATTAAAAAAAAAAATCAGTGTACAGTAGATAAAATGCAAGCCACTGATTAACTTGCTGGCAAGTTTTACAGAAAGCATTCCATGAGGAAAAACATTATATTTGTATTCCCATCTTTTACTGAATGCTGGTATGAAAGAAGATTCCTTAATGGGCAAAAATCTGTATGTGATGAGTGAGTTGGGTAATGGTAACACCTGGTCTGTGCCGCTTTTAGAGTTGCACCCAATTAAATGGTGGCTGGTTGGAACAGATGGTTCCTGAAATCAGAGAATAACCAAACCAACTGGGACAAAATTTAGTGGTTGTCTCAAGGGTAGGAGCTTAAACTGACACTTTAGAAAGCAGGGAATAAAAAAAAAAAGTTATGTGTTTGCATATCTGTTATTTTCTCCCTTTGCATCTTTAAGTATTGAATAAATAACATCAAGAAACCATGAAAATTTGAGTTTAGAAGGTGCAACTTTCCTTCTGCTATGAGCTGAATTCTCAACTCCAGGCATTTCCTGAATATTATATTGACATGATGAGCCACCGGTCAATTAGAAGCTTCTTAATGAAGAAGAGTTGACAAGCTATCAGCATTTTGCTAATTATAGAAACAACTGTTGGACAAACAGTGCCTCACAACTCTGGAGTTTGTAAATGGCATTAATACTGTCACCTACCCCTGCCATATTGACCAATTGTGGCTTAATGCTGGCTTTGCCTGCAGTGATAACACAGGATTCACATTAACATCAAAGGGGTTTTAGCCAATAACAATTTGAGTCTTTTGATTTATGTAAAGCAGGTTTTTTTCATGTCTAATCAGGGACAATATCTTCAAAAGTTACAGCTCAATAGATTTTTCTCCATAAAATCAAAGCGGTATATCCCCAAGTCCATGCTTGAAAAGTAAGTCTGAAAGGGTTATTACCGCCCAGATACACATCGTAATACACAAACCAAATAAGTTAAATTAAGGTGTAAGCATATTATTTGGATATCAGGCTTGAGTTTTGAATTTGCTTTTTATCAGCATTCCATTAACAAACTGTTTAGCAGATGAGAAATGTTCAGGGACCCATAGTGCTGGACTGTGTTCTCTCACAGATATTCCTGATTTTGGACAGACTGAGATTATTCAACTTACTTGGAGGGGAAAAAGCCCAAATCCAACTTGGAGGAGTAGTTTTTCTACAGACACAATTTAAAACAAATATTTGAATGGTTTGGATAATGTTATGATGAAAGCTGAAACTTTGAAACTGAAACCTTCTGCTCCCCCAGTCTTGTCTTCTTATGCATGAAGCTGGTTTTCACTAGCAAATTTGAATATTTGGGGAAATTTTTATGGGTTTGGCACGGCATATGATTTCAAGATTTATTTTTGCACTTCTCTCTAAAGTGTCTTCAAGAAACAGGCATGTACTGTGTGCAATAAGTGATGGGATACATAATGGAATAGGAAGGGCAGCTAGAGTGGGGACAGAGGAACCAGCAGGGAACGTCTGACTGATTAAAATACTGATTTCCATATATGATTTATTTACTGAGATTCTCTGAAATAAATGTTTCAAATTCAGGTTGAATTGCAGCAATGTAATTAGCAAGAAAGAGGGAGAATCCACAGTCATATACTCATATAGTCACAGTGTCTGACAGCTAGGTAGTTACAAAGTAATGCTTGTATTCGTGCTGGAAGTGTACTTAAGCCTATACGGATGTTTTTCACGTTGTAGTTTATTTGTTCCTAGTGGTCTGAAAGTTCTTATTTATAGCTGGAATTACATTTCCTCAGTCAAAATTTTGTAGGAAGGGCTAAAAGATAGGAGATCTTTACAGGGTCCAACAACACCAAATATGCCTCAAAGATCATAGGTTTAGGAATGAACCTTCAATGTCATCCAGTTCCACTCCCTGCCACAGGCAGGGACACCCTCAATAGACCAGGTTGCTCCAAGCCCTCTCCAGCCTGGCTTTGCACGTTTCCAGGGATGGAGCAGGCACAGCTTCTCTGGCCTCCCCACCCTCACAGGGAGCAATTTCTTCTGTTACCTGAAATAAATTTACCTTTGTGTCTATATCATGCACTAGAATTGCAAACATAATTTAAAAAAAACCAACCCAACAAAACAAAACTAAAAAAATACAAAAAAACCCCAAAGCACCAACCCCAAACAAGTAGTTAGTGAGGACTTGTAGTGCTCTGTCACTGAATATGTATTGAGAGCAGTGCATTAGAAAAAGCTGGTCAAATCCACAGATGGTGAATTCATCCCATACTATAAAATACCAGCTCAGTATTTTCTAATCCCTCATAGCATATTCTTATATCGTGTTTATAATATATTGATTTGATTGCCTGCATGTACACAATGTGAGCCTTAAATTCTGCCTGACTGAGCTGAGGGTGGTGGGCAGAGCTGCCAGCTGAGACTTTGCACATTAGCATGTCAGCTTTGGGGCTTCCCAAATTACAGGGCTCTCATGTTCTTGTGCTCACATAGTGCTGCTTGAGGTGAACCCTTCTGTAAACTTTTCCTTTCCTCACTGGTAGAGTGTTTGCTTTCACGCGCGATCCGCTTACATTGTGTAAAACTCCTAAGAAAAACCCCTCAGGGGTGTGTGCTTAGGAAGAAGAGATGTGATAAATACCATATGGTGCACAGGACTCTGGGTCTGTGTTTTTGTCTTCTTTGGAAAGGAAGTGCCTTCAAATGACAATTTGCTGACAGTTTTTCTTCAGCAGTCCCCAAACTATAAAGACTGATATGGTGATTTCTCTCACTGAGAAACACTGAGGGACTATGAGGGGCCATGAGGGGCTCTGGGGGGCTCTGAGAACTGTGAGAGGCCAAGAGGGGCTTTTGAGGGACTCTAAAGGGCCATGATGGACTGTGAGGGGTTCTGAGAACTTGTGAGGGACTTTGAGGGGCTCTGAGGGGCCATGAGGGACTCTGAGGGCTTGTGAGGGGATTTTGGGGGACTGTGAGGGGCTCTAAAGGCCCCTCTGAGGATCTGTGAGAGGCCATGAGGGGTTCTGAGAACTTGTGAGGGATTGTGAGGGACTCTGAGGGGCCGTGAGGGACTCTGAAGGGTTCCGAGGGGTTGTGAGGGGATTTTAAAGGACTGTGAGGGGCTCTAAAGGCCCCTCTGCAGAGCCATGAGGGGTTCTGAGGGGCCATGAGGAGTTCTGAGAACTTGTGAGGGATTGTGAGGGGATTTTGAGGGACTGTGNGGGGCCATGAGGGACTCTGAGGGGCCATGAGGGACTCTGAGGGCTTGTGAGGGGATTTTGGGGGACTGTGAGGGGCTCTAAAGGCCCCTCTGAGGATCTGTGAGAGGCCATGAGGGGTTCTGAGAACTTGTGAGGGATTGTGAGGGACTCTGAGGGGCCGTGAGGGACTCTGAAGGGTTCCGAGGGGTTGTGAGGGGATTTTAAAGGACTGTGAGGGGCTCTAAAGGC
>WBMY01018189.1:28087-91754 GCA_013397315.1 Donacobius atricapilla | reverse complement strand
CCTCCCTTGGAGTAAAATCCTCCTCCTCTCGCTCTTTTTTTTTTTTTTTTTGCCCCGGGACTGTCGCTGACTCCCTGAACTCGCTGCTTTTCTCGCCGCTCCCGAGCGAGAAGGGAATTCTTGGCGTTATCCCGAGCGAAAAGGGAATTCTTGGCGTTATCCTTTTCTCCGAGCCGGGAGCAGCAGGGAGGGCTTGAGTTAGGATCGGGATTTGTCAAGCCCAGGGGTTTTTTTTGTGGTTTTTTTTGTCGCTGTTGGTTTTTTTTTTGTGTTTTGTTTGTTTGTTTGTTTGTTTGTTGTCACTAAACCCCGGCTGCCTCGTCACAATTTTTTTTTTATTATTATTTTATTTTTAATTTGGTGTCGAAGGCCGCCAGACTCGAGCCTTTCCCCCGTTGTTTTGGGGAGAAGGGAATCGGCTCCGCTTTGGGAATTCCCACCGCCGAGGGAAAAGTTTTATTGTGTCTGCCCATGTTTTCCGCAGATAAGAGCGGGGCGAAGGGAGGAACTCGATCACGGGCTCACTTCCTAAATTCCCACGTTTAGATTAATTATTACACTCTTCCCCCACGCAGCGGGCTGTTAATTAGCCGAGTTTTCCTGCTGGAAGTCCGGGAGTGGAAGGCGCTCCGCCCCGCCGGGAAGGGAGATAAAGAGGAATCCCGGATTTTCCTGGGGGATCCCATCCCGGCGTGGCGGAGGAAGGACAGGAGAGTTGGCTCTTCCCTCTCCTGCCCCATCCCCATCCCTGGAAACTGGGAATAGCCCCTGGAAACATTATTATTTTATTTTTAAAAAAAAAAATCCGAGGGGTTTCAGAGATGCCCTCAGCCGCTTTCCCTCCTCCCGCAGCCTCAGAGTTCACTCCCGCAGCTTCTCCGGGAGTTTGGGAAACCGGGATAATTCCACCTGGAAATAGCCAGGAGGGGACAAATAAAATAAAATAAAATAAATCAATCAAACCCACCCAAAAATGAGGTTTCGCTCGGAGAGGCTGGGAGGCACCTGCTGGCTCGGTGGTCCTCATCTTCACCCCTCCAAATCCTCTCTCCTGAGGAATAAATCCTGAAATAATTCACGGGCTCTCAGCGCTTTTCTACTAAATATTAAGTATTTGCAAAGGCTTTTTAAAAATCCGGGGTTTTTCGGATCGTTTGGCCCAGGGGAGAAAAAAAAAAAAATAAGATCATTCCTCTGCTGTCAATATTTTAGTTTGCATCTGACAAAAAGCGCTGAGTTTTATCAAGTATTTGTTATTTTTATTTGTTGTGTTAATAAAAAGAGGCGGACGGAGAGTTTTCTCCTCACATTTAGAAAAATCCACTGAAAATATCTGCAGGCTTGGCATATTATTTCAAACCAAAACAATCAATTTTCACAGGTTTCTCCTGAATTTAGGAATGATTCTGAGAGACTTGAAAAATAATTCACAATAACCAGCAAGGTGCCGCATAAAATCATGGTCCAAATGCTGTTAAGAATCCAAACCTTAATTTAAGAGGCCAATTTGGACTAATTGGTGCAGGAGAAGTAGATTTAGATACCCCACAGCACTGTAACCCTCATACTCTTCTCGCTCCCCTGGAAATACAAATTTTTAGCAGTAAAAAGTACAACAAAGTCCTTGATAACTCCATTAACAAGTCCCAGCTAATCTGTTTAGTCTTTTTTTCTAATGTCAATATTTGTATTTCTGTTCCTATTGTCTGTGACTTTCAAGTCGAGTTTCTTTTCTGGGCTGGGTCAGATTTTGACTCATTTTTCAGATTTTCTTCCCATTTTTTATCGCCGAGGCCGGGATTTGAAAGCTTTAAAATGTTTCTGTCAGAGACAACTGGCCCTGGATCCATGAAAGACTTTGTGAAGGCTTAAAAATCCTGGCATAAATTCCCTTAAATTCAATATTTGCATGGCAGGGTAATGCCCTGGTTTTCCCCTTTCCCTGTTTTTCCTCTGTTAGATGTGGATGCATCAAGGTTTTTGCAGGAATTTTTAAGAACTGGCTGCGGAGTTGCGATGATTTCCAAGCTTCTACATTTCCAGCGGGGCCTCATTTCTGCCAAAATCGGGGAAATCTGAAAAGCCGAGCTGAGAGCAGGCCCAAAAAACCAAATTACAGCGCAGAGAGGAGAACAAAAAACCCCAAAAACGAGGGCCGGGGAGGAACGGGGAAAGAGGAAGTTGAAATCAAGACGTAAAGAGGGAATTTTGACCCAGAGGTTTTAGCTTTGCATGTGGAAGTGAAAATCAGGGTTAGGGGTGAGCAAAGGGAGAGGACAGAAGTGAAAAACTCAGCCTCCTGTGGGAAAAAAAAAGAAGAAAAAAGCTGGGAAATACCTGAAAATGGAGAATTCTCTCATATTTTGGGAGGTGGCTGTGGCTGGGGAATAAAAATCAGGGCTGGATCAAGTAAAGGAGCTGCTGCTCCCGTTTTTAAAGAGCAGACAGGTCAGAGAAGAGAAATAAAATCAGGTTGTGCCACACTTCAGCCAGTTGTAACTGCCTGGGCTGAAGTCAGAAAATGCGAAGAGGAAGGAAAATCTCGAGCTGCAGCTCAGAGGACGCAGTGCAGGGCTGGTTCCTCTTCCAGAGGGCAAAAGAGGAATTAAAAACAAGCTGGTTTTTATCTCTGGGTTTGTTTTTTGGGGGTTTGGGGTGTTTGGGTTTGGTTGTTTTTTTTTTGTGGCGGTAGTGCTGTGGAATTGGGGAAACAGCGTTGGGCTCTAAAGAAAATCAGACAAAATAATTCAAGCCCTGATTTTTGTCAGAGGACATGGAGAGAGATGCTGGATACCCACGGAATTCCAGCAGGTTGAATTTGTCTGGGGAATTCAAGAGGATGAGAGAAAAATTAAATTTTTCATCATTAAAGCAGTGTGAACCGGAATATTTAAGTTCAGAAATCTTTATATTTCTCATCAAAGACCCAGTGAATCGTGTGTTCCTACAGCTTTGATGGATTCTGGCACCAAGGAGCACAAATATTTTGGGGAAAGGTGAAAGTCCTTAGTTCAGGTCATGATTTCCATCCATCCATTTGAGGGTGAGGTCTGAAAATTATTTGCTTTACGCTCCTGAAGGAAAAAAAAGGAATTGTTCAGCAAATTGGGATTAAACGTTTGATTGAGGCCTGATTTTCCATGGCCTTGCTCTGGATTTCTGCTTGGGCAGCTCTGTTAAGAGCTCCTGCTATAAATCAAACCATCGAGTGCAGCTACTTGAATTTATTTCTTGACAATTGCAGAGGTTTTGAAAAAGCTCATTTTCTGTATTTTTCACCTCAGAGCGTTTTTTCATTTCACATCGTGCTGGGTGTTCCGGCGGTGCATCAAGGAAGAAAAATTTCTGTCCAACAGTCAGGAAAAATCGGGTTTAAAAATGAGAGAAATCCACAGTAAGGAGTAAAAAAAAAAGATGCATTTTAAAGAATATAATTTATGGTAATATAATGATGTTTTAAAAATTCACTACCTTAGGTCCTTTGGTTCTCCAGGAACTGGGGAGAAAATTATTTTTTACCCGGATTGGAAAACATTTTAGTGCGGCAACAAATCAACCACGCCGCTACCATTTAGCAGCGCGGGATTTATCATTTCAGAGCTCAGATTCCATCACCAAACTAAAAATGACTTGATTAGAGAACAAAGAAGGGGACAACGTTCAGGGGAAGGAGAGGATTCCCGTCCCAGCAAATCGGGAACGATTCCCATCTCCTCCAACACCTGCTTGGCCCACCCAGATTTTCACCGCGGCTTCTTCCCCCCTTGGTTTTACCTTCCTGTGAAACCAAGGAAGCTCGTTGGGGTCCAGGGCAGGTGGAAAACCCCTGGAACTGCCCTGGGGGCTCCCAGACCCTGGCTGGGACCCCAGGAAAGCCTTGCCTTTGACCTCAGCCCATGGGAAAAACTTCCAACACTCAGAGATTAATTGAAAACAACAAAAATTTGAAATAAATAGGAGTTTAGTTTGTCACAGGGTGACAATTTGTAGTTTTGGGGTTTTAGTATGGAAGTAGATCAGAGCAAGTGGAGAATTTTGGGCAGTGCCTCATCATCTTCTTCTTCTTCTGCTCCATCTCCTGCTGTGACGGTGGCACAGAGACATTGCTGGGATGGATTTGATGTAGGAATTGCGTGTTTAGAATAGGTAACAATTATTGGCACAAAACTGTAAATATAGCACGTTTTTAGAGTTAATTGGGTCAGAAATCCTTAAAATGACCTTGGACCCTCTGTCCATGTTCCTGTGGCTGCATTTCTTTAATGAGCTGGGGCTGCTGTGAGGCCTTGAGATCAGAAATAGAATAAACACCTTTGGGGAGCGAGCCACAGGTTCCATCTCAACCTTTAAACCCTGGCACGGGACTTTGAGAGGAGAAGACCCCTGATAAGGGGATGGAAAATCCCGGCAGAGACTGAGGGTTCTGCTCTTGCTGTCGCAGGTGGTGGCCCTGGGGGACGTTCCCGACGGGACGCTGGTGACGGTGATGGCCGGGAATGACGAGAACTACTCGGCGGAGCTGCGCAACGCCACGGCCGCCATGAAGAACCAGGTGGCGCGGTTCAACGACCTGCGCTTCGTGGGCAGGAGCGGCAGAGGTACGGGGTCTGCAGGGAGGGTCCAGCTCCATCTTCTGGCCCCTGGATGTGAATTGGGGATTCTTTTATCCACCAGAATGTTGGGAAATGTAGCGCGATTCCGAACCAAAAGGCGGAAGGGTTTCCGCGTTTCCTTCCCAGCACGTTTTCCGCGTCGCTCTGGTTTTGAGGCGGTGAAATCCCGTGGGGGGGGGAAAGAAAAAGAAGTGAGAACCCACCCCAGAGGGTGACATTTCGACTCTGGCAGCCGCCCCTGCTGATTTAGGCAGCACGGTATTACCCGCGGTTAGGTTTAGGTGGCAGATTTTCAATTTTAAGGTGAGAATTTTCAGCTTGTGGTCATCTCGGGGCTCCCCAGCGCTCTGCAAAAGCTGATCTTTGCAGCAGAGAGAGTCAGGCTAAAAATACAAATCGTTCCCACGCAGATCTAAAAGTTTCAGAGGTTTCTGACCCGCTAAAGACTCTTTCTCTGACCTTTTTTTTCCTCTCAAAATTCAACAGTCACGGCAATTGTTGTCTCCTGCAACATGGAGAGGAGAGACCAGGCAGGACAGAGGGGTTTAAAATCTGATTTCTCTCTTCTATAACCAGCAGTTACTGGTAGAAATAAAAAGGCTTTTGGAGCATAAATAAAAAATAAGGGTTGAAGCTGACTTAGAGTGGGACTGTATAAAAATATTAGGAAGCTGCAAAGAGCACCTGATGCATTGCCCGTGAGTGGGCAGGTGCACAAAGCTTCATCCCAAAAAAATCAGCAGAATGCCCTTTAAAACTTCACTCCTTAATCCTAAATCCCATCAATTCCAAGAGAAACACTTGAAATAAACCATTAGAATGGTGAGGAGGCTTCAGAGAGGTTCAGTCAAACCCCCAAAGAGAAGCCAGCAAGTTGTGGCTCAGAAGAAGCTCAGGATAAGGAGCGGCCTCTGTCTTCTAAGGTCAGGGATGAAAATCCTTCATATTTCCAGCGTGAACTCAAGGTGGTATTTTATTATGTATTTTCCTTCTGCTTAATTTGCCTTTAAGATTGGAATGGGGCATTATGGTATTCCAGCGTAATTCCGGGACAATTTAGTGGCAGGGCAGCATCTCCTGAACTTCAGGAGGTCTCATTTTGGAGCAATCTGTGCTCTGGTGTCCCTCAGAAGTTGGGGGGTTTTGTGCCTCTTCCTCACCACTTTCCCCTCCCGCCGTTCCCATGCGACACCCTGGTTCCACACGCCGATTCCTGATTTTCAGGAGAGTCCCAGAGCTGACCCACTTCTGGCTTTTATTCCGAACGGGAGATGTGTCAGGCTGGAGAGCGAGGAAGTTCTCCTGATTATACACAACAGCCTTTGAAGTGAAAAGCACCCGTGGACACCCTTCCAACGCAAACACCGCCGCAACGCTGCGAAAGCGCGGCCCTGCCGCAGCACCAAGCACATTTTAGGAATAAAAACCCCGTCCAGTTTTCCTCTGGGTCCTGCAGGGTTTTTAGCCGAGGGTACAGAGGCAGCAAATTGTGTTGTTTGGGCCGCCTTCAAATGGAAAACACCCGCAGCTGAGAACGTCGCCTTGTAATGCCAGCGAGGAATAATAATAGGGTAATGCGGAGCAAATTATATCCATTTACTGAAAACATGGGAGATGCTGTAATGTCTAAAAGTATCAGTCATTAAACGTGGTCATTTGGAATATTAAAGGTACCACCTTTTCAGTAAATGGAATTTGCATTATGATTCAGAGCTGACTGTTTAGAAGATTCAAATGAATAGCTGGCAGAGTGCTGGAGAAGCTCATAAAAACAAACCCGTGGTTCAGTTCCTGGCCATGGTAATGAGGCTGGAAATCATAACAGGCAACTGGGGGAGCCTCAAGGTCAAAATCCAGCAGCTGGGACAAGGCAGGCCCTATTTCTTGGGAACAGGGAGCCCTTACCCTGCTCCTGAAGCCGCTGACGGGCACCAGCCTGGGGTTGCCAGGTGTGATATCCCGATCCAGGTGCTGAGGATCCTTTAAGTGGAGGGATTTGGGAATGCTGCGTGCTATTAGTCAGGTTCAACATCCTCACCTGCCCATCTTTGGGGCGGTGACTAATGGATGCTTTTGTTTACTCCCCCGCCAGGGGATTGTTTTCCAAAGGCGGGGATTGTTTGCCTTTGTGCGGGATTTCGGGAGCTGCTGTTCTGCGGCATTTGCACAAAGCCTGCAGCAGAAGGTGGCTGCTTCAAAGGGCACTGCTGCCTTTGATACTCGGCTGCAGGAAAATGAGCCCCGACTTTGTTTGCCGTGGAATATTTGAGCTGGGATCAGCTCAGTGCCACCGGTGATAATGCGGTGCCAGGGGCGTTGTGCGAGCAGAGACCGAGAGTTCACGTTGGTTCAGGCCACGGTGGAGGCTCCTCGTGTCCCTCAGGGCGTTTAAAACCCTTCTTTTTAAATCCCTGATGGAGAACCAGGAAGGGTTTTGAGTGGTGATCATCAGGTTCAAAGTCTCCATTAAAATCCCCCCAGCAGCTCTGTCCCCTCCGAGGAGGGAATTCCCATTCTTGACACTCTTCATAATTTCAGTGTCTTCCATGAAATCCAGCAAGACAGTCTGCATCAAACATTCTTTTCCATGTTTTCCTCCTGGTTTGGGGAGGGTCACAGCGAATCCCCCTGGTCTGGGGGCCGATTTCCCCTCATCAATATTTGGCACCAAACATCAGCCGAAGTTTCAGCCTCGTTCCGTGCCCAACACCCAGAGTTTTCCCCGTGCTGCTCAGCCTTGCTTAGAGTTCAAAGCCCAAAACATTTGATTTTCTGCACGGCCAAAATAGGAGTGAGGCTGTCACAGGTCACCCAAAACCAGGAGAAGGGGTAGAAAAGCAATTTGTTGGGTTTTTTTTTTTTTTCCTCCTCAACCGAAGAGATTTCCATTGGATTTGGCCGGGATCCAAGGCTCCGATTCCTCAGCCCAGTTGGAGAATGCTACTGGGCAAACCTGCCCGTCTGGCTCGGGAGCCCCACCGAGTCATTTCGGGAAGAAAAATGTCCTTTTAAACCTCCAGCCAATCTCAGCCTCCCCCCTTGGCCTGATTACCTGCTTAAAACAAAATTAATCTTGATTTTTCGCCCTCCGTTCCTGAACATTCCAAGCTTCCAACTGCTCCTGCTGCAACGTATCCCTGTTTTTTTAGTGGATAAAGAACCGGTTTAGGTCACTCTGATGAAATGGATCTGATGCAAAAAGCCTGACACCGTAGCAGTTCATTGGCTAAAATTAAAAATAAATACTTATTTTGGAGAGGGAAAGCTCTGTGGCTTGGGGAACATGAAATATTTTCCTCATGGAATCATTAATCCCAGTTCCTATCTTCTTTGGAGGATGTAAGACTCCAAAAAATTCCAACAAATAAACATGTTTTCCAGATGAAAATTATTATTAATGGGTTATCCTAAGAGTAGCTAATGGAGAAGTGTCTTGGCTTGCTGCAGGAGATCTCAATCTAAACCTGAGAGCTGGAGCTCCAGGAGAGTTTTAAAACCTGCACCTTGGAAAGAATGGAAAATTAAATCCATGCCTGTATTTCCTCAGGATTACAGGAATTGGAGCAAATTTTGTGGTATTTTCCAATTTCCACCGAGCCAAGGCAGGTGTAGCTTTGTAGAACACGAGAGATTTCACCACGCGCAATTTCTGCCGTCAGGACTCTTCCCTCTGGATATCATTCCCAGGGATAAAAAAAAAAAATCACTCTAAGACAAAAATCTCAAAAGTACTCAAACTCCAAAAAAATTACTGGCCGGGATTCCAGATCCAATTATTTTTATTGGTCTTCCCAAGCCAGAGTTTTGCTCCTCCTTCGCAGGCTGCGTTATTTGAGCACTCGGTTGAAATTGATTTTATTTCTTTGACTGAAATGCACTCAAAATTATAAAAGTATGTGCAAAACAGAGGATGCTGCCCTTCAGCAGGGTCGTAAAACCAGTATTAAGCAGGCGTCCAGGTTCTGATCCAAGCCTTTGGAATGCTGCAGGGGACGTGGGATCAGATCCTGGAGTCACAATAAGCAGAGTTTGCCAGATGGGATGAAAATAGGAGAAATCCATCAGCAATCAACTGGGAAAAAAAGGGCCAGTTGATAGAGTTTAAAATAAAATATTTATTTGGATTGATAAGGACGTGGCATTTGAGGGATGCTACAGCCAGCGGAAGGGAATGGGAATTTTATTTGGATATTGGGAGGAAATTCTTCCCTGTGAGGGTGAGAAAGGGCTGGGATGGATTTCCCAGAGAAGCTGTGGCTGCCCCGTTCCTGGAAGCGTCCAAGGGCAGGTTGGAGCAACCTGGGCTAGTGGATGGTGTCCCTGCCCAGGGAGCTGGATGATCTTTATTGTTCCTTCCAATCCCAAATCATTCCATGATTTCATGACTCAGTGAAAGGAAGGGGCTGTGCCCTGGGCGTGTGTTAGAGGCTCATCTTCCATGACTCTTCTCCAAGGACTTTTCTTCCTCCGTTCTGTTCTGAACGGTGAATTTTCCCCTAAAAACCAGAGGCCAGGAGCGAGAAATTTACTTTCAGGTGATTTAGGACGGCTTGGTTGCGTCATTGATTTGAGCCGAGATTTCCGTGCAACCCCAATGAGGCTGAGCAGCAAGCCCAGCCCTCCAAGGGGATGGAAACCCTGGCAGGGAAGTAATGGAAGGAGGAAAGGAGAGGAAAAGCCTTTCCCAGCGGCCCACGTGCCTTGGGCTCGCTCCGAGCGGCCGAGGCTGTGCACAGCTCCAGTTGTGGAATTAACCCCATGGATGGTGCTGCTCCACACACTCCCAAAAACCATCCTGTGGGATGAGGCTGACCCTGGGCTGCGATGGAATGGCAGGAGAAGGGAGAGGAAAAGCTTCTCCCAGTGCTCAGGGTTCCTTGGGGACATTTGCTCCGAGCAGCCAGATTTGTGAATCCCTGATTGAGGAATTAACCCCATGGATGGTGCTGCTCCACACACTCCCAAAAACCATCCTGTGGGATGAGGCTGAGCAGCAAACCCAGCCCTCCAAGGGGATAGGAACCTCAGCAGGGATGCAGTGACGGGAGGAAAGGAGGGGAGAAGCTTTTCCCAGTGCTCCGGGTTCCTCGGGCACTCTCGTTCTGAGCAGCTGGGGCTATGAATCTCCAGTAGTGGAATTAACCCCATGGATGATGCTCACAGGGATTGGACACCCAAAAAATATCGTTTGGGATGAGGCTGAGCAGCAAACCCAGCCCTCCAAAGGGATGGGAACCTCAGCAGGGATTGCAGTGGCAGGAGAAGGGGAGAGAAGCTTTTCCCAGGGCCCGAGGTGCTCCCTCGCTCCGAGCAGCCGGATCCGGGAATCCACGATTGTGAAATGAACTCCGTGGATGGTGCTGCTGCTCACAGGGGTTGGACTCCCCAAAACCATCCCGTGGGATGAGGCCGGGCATGCCTGCGGTGGCTCTGCCAGCTCCCAAAAACCCCTCTCTGCCTGGGTACTAAAGATTTCATCGGGGCGAATAAACTCCCGCTCCAAACGCGTCAACAGGAGAAAAATAATGGCAGAGGGCTCGGAGAACTTCCTGTCTCCGGGAGCATTCCTGCTGTAAACAGTGGCCATGCCAAGTGCTGAACCACTGCCCTCAGCCCAATAACAGTAAATCTATTTTTTGGTTCTGCGCAGCTCGGCTTGGACATTTTTGCAGCAGTGAGGATGAGGCAGGCGCCACCCTCGGAGCGTTTTCCCAAGTTTTTTTGTTTTTGTTTTTGTTTTTCTCTGATAAAAAGGCTTCCCAGAATGTTGTTTAGGGAAAACAAAGTACGTCTCTAGATGAAAAGGTTACATAGGTTCGAGAGATCTGTTTGCTCTGCAGCTTTTTCCTTGTCGGGTTTACATTTTTTATTTCCCTCAAAATTGTTTTTATTTTGCTGTTTGTTTTTTTTGGTGCCACCCTTCAGAACTCCTGGAGTTCTGGTCAAAATATACTGATTTTTGTGGGTATATGAGTCCCCCACATCCCGACTCCAGTAAGAGCAGCTATTTTGTCACCAAAATAAAATCCTGCTGGGAGATAAATTAGGCTTAGGGCTGGCCAGAGGACTTGAGCAGGAGTGAGGATGCTGCAAATCAGTGGCTCACAATCACTGTCAAGAGAGTCTTTTCCAGCACAGTCATGTGCATAAACCCTCATCCGGCTGAATCAGTCTCTGTTCCCTTCCAAAAACACTTCAGGAGCAGGAAAAAAATATTAAAAATAGGGGTGGGGTTTTTTTTATTATTTTCTATTATCTTAATGCTGGTCGCTCTACCTTTTTTTCCCCCATCCTGCTCCCCAGTGTTTTCCCCACCGTATTATTTCCAGTTTTCTCATTCTCTCCAAATCATTATTCACTTCATCTCTGTCCCCTTTCCTCCCTCCCTGGATGAAACTCCTGGGAGTCCCCTTGGAGAGCTGCAGCCTCTGGGCACAGGGTGGGAATTCCGTGCAAACCTTTGGCACCAGGGCAAGTCTGGGGCTCAAAACTAAAAGAAAGGATTCAAGGAACGATCCTAAATTCCTTTTCCCACTGAACCTGTGTGGGGAGGGAGAGGGAGGATGATTCTGGAGAGGGAAGGAGCTGCCTGGAAGGCTCGGTGCCACCAGAGCTCTCCAGCTTGTGCTTGGAGCTGCGCGTCCACATCAGCTCCCTGAAATTTCGGGAGGGACTGCAGGAAAAAAAAGCTTTTGGCAAAGCCACGAATTTTCCACCGGCTGGACTCTGTGCACAGAGCCCTGCCCACCTCCAAGGGCACAGGGCTGGAAGCTGGCAGCTCCCGGGTTGGTAATGGCAGCGTTATCCCTTCCCCTGGACATCCACGGAGTGACCCCGGGGCTTTTCTGATCCGCTGCAGGTGGAATTCCTCACTGCTGGCACGGCCCTGGTGGTGATGGGAGTGCTCCTTGCCTTCCCTGCTCACGCAGGGCGTTGCTCTTCCAGGGAATCCACACCTTCGCTGCTCCCTGGAGCCATGCCCAGGGGTCACCAGTGCTCCTCAGAGCACACTGAGGGTTTGTTCCCAGCTCCTGCGCTGTGCCACGGAATCATGGAATGGGTTTGGAAGGAAGGGACTGGAAAGATCACCTCTTTCCAACACCCCTGTCATGGGAAGGGACAATTTTCCCTATCCCAGACTGCTCAGAACTGCATCCAACCTGGCCTTGGGCGCTGCCAGGGATCCAGGGGCAGCCACAGCGGCTCTGGGAATTCCATTCCAGTTCCTCATTACCATCCCAGGGAAATATTCCTTCCTAATATCCAACATAAGCCTTCCTTCTAGCAGTTTGAAGCCATTCCCTGGGTCCTGTCCCTGCATCCCTTACGAATCATCTCTCTCCATCTTTCCTGCAGCTCCTTCAGGCCCTGCAAGGCCACCCTGAGCTCAGCCCAAAGCTTCTCCTCTCCAGGCTGAAATGTTCCCCCTGTCTGGCACTGCAAAAGGGAGAGGGACCGTGGCAAAATCCAGGTCTCCAAGGGATTTTTTTTCCCAGTTCCCAGGTCAATGCACCAAGCCATGAATGTGCCTCGGCATGGGATGTGCCAAAAACCACAACACCCATGACATGAGGTTAGCCTGGTCTGGGGATTAGGCAAAGGATGAGAAAAGTGCTTCGAGGGGAGAAGAAATCACAGATTCAAAGAGAAAAGCAGCCAGAGAATCCCAGAATGGTTTGGGTTGGGAGGGATCTTAAGGATCATCCAGTGCCACCCCTGCCATGGACAGGGACACCTTCCCCTGTCCCAGGCTGCTCCCAGCCCCAGTGTCCAACCTGGCCTTGGGCACTGCCAGGGATCCAGGGGCAGCCACAGCTGCTCTGGGCACCCTGTGCCAGGGCCTCAACACCCTCACAGGGAACAATTCCTGCCCAAGATCCCAGCCAGCCCTGCCCTCTGGCACTGGAAGCCATTCCCTGGCTCCCGTCCCTGCATCCCTTGGCCATTGTCTCTCTCCATTCCTTGGAGAAGAGCAGCAGCTTCCAAACCATGGGGAGGGGACAGAGGCTGCAGGTCAAGGCCAAGTGACCCCTTCGAGGGCCTGAGCTTGAGGCCTGGAGGGCTTGGGGTGTTTTTCAGGAGAAGCCCCCTCAGAAATGCCCCTGGACTGGGGGAAGGGGGGAGGTGAGAGGTGGAATTTTGGACTTAATCCCACTTCAGACGGATAAATCTGCTCATGAATCTGGGCCGTAACCTTTCCATGTCTCTGTCATCCCCATAAAGTTGGGGGATAATTTCTACCTCAAAAAGCTGATGAATGGTCTGAAATTATAGCCGGGCTCAGGACTGTCATTAGGCTTAAGGATCCCAAGGCATTTTCTGTGAGAAGGTGGGAGAAGCTTTGCATTGGAGCCATTTCATCCTGAACTGTCCTTTCCACCTGCTCTTCCTGTTTTTTTCCCTTTCCCTGAACTCCTCAGCAGTGACACAGCAGTCAGGACAGTCTGTGGGTAGAGCTGGATGCCCTTTGTAGAGGTCAGGTCATTTCTGAGCACCCCACAACAGCCCAAGCTCTGGTCTAGATGAGCACTTTATTAAAAAAAATATATATATATTTTGCACTGAGGAAAAAGAAAAAAATCAAAATTCCCCGATCATAGCCTGGAAGCAAAGATTCAGGTTTTGGGGAGCCCGTGCATAGAAGCATCATTAGAAAAGTCTAGATTATTTGGAATTTTCTAATGATGCTTCTATGATTTAGATCATATCATGCTTCTAATTATTTAGAAACCTAGATTATCTAGAAAATTAGAAATTTCCGTTAGAGCCATTTCTGGGGGGAAAAGAAAAATTATACCACATTAATGAAATGTCTGTTCAAACATTATGTTTGTGGAAATGGAGTATCTCTATTTCAAGCCTTCAGATATTTTAATAATGATTCTTGTTTCTAAGAGATCCACAAGATCTCCTTGTGCTGCCACTCGTGCAGGGGCCAGGCACCCCAAGCCCTTCATTCCTGCTGGGCTGTAATTATTGTCTCCACCCAAGTTCATAAGAATTTTATGGTGGTTACTGCAGCAGCTCCACTTAGAGGTAGAGGCTGCTTGGCTTTTCCATTAAAAGGTCCTCCTTTCCCCCCTCTTTCCCACACCATGGATTTAATGCTTTAATCCATTTTGGGAACTTGATCTGCAGGCTTGCAGCCTCAGGCAGCATCCCATCCCAAAAATTCAGCTCCAGCAGGTTGCTGGGGTTGGTTTTGAGGACAAAAAAAAGCCCATTCAGCAGAGATTGGTGTAACTCCGGTGCACAGATGCATCCACAGGAACCACCAGCACCACAAAGCCCAAAAGCTGGGATTTCCACAGGACCTCAGGGTGCTGAGACACAAATGATGCTCCCGGCAGCCAAATTCCTCCCACAGCTCCCACCCTGGAATTGGCCACCAGCACACAGAGCATTCCTGGGGCTTTGGTGTTATTGGGGTTGGCAGAGGTGGCTCGTGGCTGTGTCAGCTCCTGGGTGTCACCCTTGGGTGGCTTTTGTGCCCCTCTGCTCAGGTGAGAGCCCACCTGCAGAGCTGGATTCCAGCCCAGGGAGGCCGTGGAGCTGCTGGAGAGAGCCCAGAGGAGGCAGCAGGATGAGCAGAGGGCTGGAGCAGCTCTGCTGGCAGGAAAGGCTGGCACAGCTGGCATTGTTCAGCCTGGGCAGGAGAAGCTTTGGGCTGAGCTCAGGGTGGCCTTGCAGGGCCTGAAGGAGCTGCAGGAGAGATGGAGAGAGACAATGGCCAAGGCACGGAGGGACAGGAGCCAGGGAATGGTTTCTAACTGCTGGAAGGAAGGCTTATGTTGGATATTAGGAAGGAATTATTCCCTGGGATGGTAATGAGGGACTGGAATGGAATTCCCAGAGCAGCTGTGGCTGCCCCTGGATCCCTGGCAGTGCCCAAGGCCAGGTTGGAGCAGCCTGGGACAGGGGAAGGTGTCCCTGCCCATGGCAGGGGTGGGAATAAGATGATCTTTAATGTCCCTTCCAGCCCAAACCATTCTGGGATTCTGTTGTAGGACGCCCTATCCTCGGACACCTCCTCTTTTTTTGCATCCTCTTTTATTTCCACCCCCTCCCAGACTCTCAGTTATTTCCCCGCCTGTCTTCTGCTGCAGCTCCTTCCTGGTCAATGGCCACGACCATTTCCTGCCCGTGCAACTCAACTGCCACACATTTTCATGCTCCAAGCGCAACAATCTGTGCTTTTGTGGCCTCTCTGCTCGAGCACATCCGCAGGGAAAACCTCACCAAGGCGGCAGGAGCAGCGGCCCGAGAGAGGGAGGGCAGGAATCCAGCTGAGACTCCTGCTTTTCGCCCCAGCCAGGAGCTTTTCCATGGAATGCCCATCAAATCCCAGCTGCTGCAGGGCAGAATGGGCATCAGGCTGCCCTTTTCCACACTTGTCAGGGATCAGCACCAGGAGGGTGTCGTCACCACAGCCCACGGCCCCGGGGAAGTGAAACCCCTCAGCGGCGCAGAAGTGAAACTGGCTGCACACAAATTGTCAAATTCGAGCATTGTCAACATCTGTCCCTCCCGGCAAAAAAAAAAAAACACCAAAAAAAACCCTACAGACAGAAAAATTGTGGCTGTTTTAGTGAGCTCAGGCCCACCCTTGTGATGTTTCACCGCCTGTTGCGTGAGGGAGAGGCTTCTGAGGGCTCCGGGTGAAATGCTGGTGGTGTTGCCTGCCCCAGGAAGGGACAAAAAGCAGCGCTGAAGCAGAAATGTGGTTTTTAAATCGGCACTGACACGTTTCTGACTCGCTGGGTGTTCATCCCGTCGGGAAGATTTTTCTCTGAGGAGAGGGATTTGAATGTTGGTGCCGCTGTGGCTCAAGAAAAAATGGGGGAAAGTGACTCCCTCCCATCTCCTTGAGGCAGCTGAGATTTCAGGGAGCGGCCCCAGACCCCTCCAGGGAGGCTTCCCAAGATATTTCTGTTCTTTTGGTGTCCTGAAACTCCTCTGAGGAGTCTTTTCATCCCTTGCTTCAGGCTCTTGCTATCCCAGGTACCAGCCGCAGCCTCCTGCCCAGGCTGATTTTTCTCTTTTCATGGAACCTGCATCTACCTGAGACTCCTCCTCGGCATTTTTTTGGACTCTTTTCACTTCTCCTCTAAGGAATTGAGATCCCAGCTAGCAGCAAAACTCGGGGTTACCTTGATTTGAACCGAGAGCAGCACCAGCTTCCACATCTGCCTGGGTCAGTATTTCATGTCTGCAGCTCAGGGCGATGTTTTTGACTTCTGAAAGAAGCAAATGATCAGGGAAAATCTCCCCAAGGGCGACAGGGACTTCCCTTATCACCCACAGGAGGTAAAATCCAATCTGAGTGCCTGCTGAGCTTGACAACGTCTCTATCACTTGATTTCGGTGATGTAATTTGGGTTGCTCAATGTAATTCCTGTCTTGCCCGAGGTTCAGAGTGCCAAAATAATTGGTGCATTTTGGCTGAGCACCGTTATTTCGACTCCACCAGAATAACAGAGAGGATTCCACCCCAAGACACAACCTTCTGCTGGCCTCCCTGCTCTGGGAATCCCGCAGCAGCTCTGCTGCTTTCCAGCCCAGAACTGGAATTGTTGGCCAGGAAAAAAACGTGGAGAAAGGGAGGAAAAGAGTGTGAAGGGCATGTCTGGAGTGCTGCAGGGAGCTGGGAAGAAGAGGAAAAAGGAAATGCCAGCACCAGCCATGTCCCTGCAGGAATGAGCTGCTTTCCTATAAATGTTGTGAAAAAAAAATCAGGATTTGGGAGCTTGGAAGGAGAAGAAAAGGGAAAAGCCAGCACTAGCCATGTCCCTGCCGAAATGAGCTGCTTTCCCACAAATACTGTGAAAAAAGTCAGGATTTGGGGGCTGAGGAGCAAAGGAAAAGGGAAAGGCCAGCACCAGCCATGTCCCTGCAGGAATGAGCTGCTTTTCCAGCTTTATTGCATAAAAATTTCAGGATTTGGGAGCTGGGAAGGAGAGGAAAAGGGAAAAGCCAGGATCAACCATCTCCCTGCAGGAATGAGCTGCTTTCCCACGAATACTGTGAAAAAAGTCGGGATTTGGGAGCTGAGGAGGAAAGGAAAAATGAAAAGCCATGACCAGCCACATTCCTGCAGGAATGAGCTGCTTTTACACATTTATTGTGAAAAAAATTCAAGATTTGGGAGTTGTGAAAGAAAGAAAAATGGAACATCCATGACCAACAATGTCCCTGCAGGAATGAGCTGCTTTTCCAGCTTTATTGCATAAAAATTTCAGGATTTGGGAGCTGGGAAGGAGAGGAAAAAGGAAAAGCCCGCACCAGCCATGTCCCTGCAGGAGTGAGCTGTTTTTCCGCCTTTATTGTGAAAAAAAATCCAGTATTTCTGGGGGTTCCAGTTTGCAACAGGACCCCTTTTGGCCCCGTAGAAATCCAGAACAAAACATTTATTGATTTAGAGCGCTGGAGATTTCATTCTGGGTAAGGAGCTGCTGTGTAAACACAGAGGGAAGAACTTCCTGGAGTGAGAAGTGTTCCCAAGGTCAGGTTTAACCGAGCCAGGCTGCTTTGGCAGGAGGGAAGGGGGTGTATTTCCCAAATTTCCAGTTTGACACGTGCTTAAAACACGAGAAAAATCCATAAAAATACAGGAGTGGCCCCGTTTCCCCCTGTGACTGATTTGCAGGGGCAGTTCTGGGAATCGTGGAATGGTTTGGGTTGGAAGGGACCTCTCACAGGGAGGAATTCCTGCCCAAAATCCCATCTAACCATGCCCTCCTCCATCTCTAAACCATTCCTGCCCCTCCATCCCATGTCCCAAGTCCCTCTCCAGCTGGTTTGGAGCTCCTTTAGGGCCTGGAAAAGGCTCTAAGTTCTCCCTGGTGCATTTTTTCTGGGCCACCACCCTCATCTGGGTGTTTGGACCGTTGGTCTGCGGTGGTCACAGTTTACAAACCATCTTCAGCTGAGGTGAAAAACAGCTTTATTCATATTTAAATCCAGTGGCATCTGTGGTGCTGCTGGTAAACAAATCATGGTTGGGTTTTTTTGTTTGTTTGGTTTGGGTTTTTTCGTGCCTCTTGCTCCAGCTGCAGCTTTTTTTTTCTTTTTGTTCTGATGAAACAGCACCAGATCAAGCACAAGAGGTAAAATTTTCTTCTCTGCGAAACCACCACGGGTGGCTGGAGAAAAAAAAAGTCACCACCTGAGCACAGAACTTTGCCTCGTGCAGGCTTTGAGCACCTGCAAAAACTGGGATGAGCAGCTGTTAGTTCATGAAGGGTCAAGTGATTTCAGCCCTTCTCAACTTATTGATCAGACTTGGAGTGCTCAGAGATGGGAATCAGCAAAAATCGGTCCCAGTTTTTGGATATGGAGTGTGTGGATGGCATCCTGGAGATGTTTAAATGCAGGAGAGCTCCTGGCTTTGGCAAAGAGCCAGGGAGATGCTGTGAGGAGCCAGGAAAATGGGGAAAATTGAGCATTTAGTGTGGTTTAATGCCAGTACAAAGGGGCTAAAAGGTAGAAGCTGGTAAAAAAACCCCTCCGAAATAAAATCATCCTGTTTCTGTCTAGAACCTGGAATTTTCCCCTTAATAGAATAGAAATGTCTGTAATGTCATTTGAGTTGCATTTGGGCCTTACATTTCGTAGTTTTCCGTCTATACCTTTTGTCCTTGTCAGCACAGGCGTTCTTGGCTGCTTTCCTCCTTTTTTTCTCTCTCTTCTTTTTATTTAATAATTTACTGTAACAACTTTTTTAAAAAAGAAAAAGAAAAAAAAAACCAAAAACCCAAACAACCAAACCAAATTTAGTGGCACAAAGGTTTATTAGAACGAAACCCAAAATTAAAAGGCAGTGATTACACCAACCCCATGTCTTTGCTTTTTTCCTCCCCTCTCCACAGCCAAATTTCTGAAGGCTTCACTCCATTTTAGTTCTGTTCCCACTGGGATGACCCTTTATCCCTGGATGGCTTTTTCAAAGCGTCAAAATGAAGCGGGGGGTTCAAGTTGTGGCCTCTTTGCCCAACGGTTCCTCGCTCCCTTTTCCCCCTGCCGCTTTTATCAGAAGTGTTCCTTCCCCCCCTTGCAGCCCCAGCTGATGGTGACACTGCTCAGGGGTGACTCAGGAAGACACAGGAGCTTCATGTGACCCTGGTGTCACCAGGATTCCTGTTTTCCCCCTCGGCTCCTCTCAGACATTCCCAGGGGCAGAGCTCATGAGCCTCTTGCTCCCTCTAGAGCTCTTCAGGTTCTGGAGACCACTGAGGCCCTGCTGGAGGGGAGCAGCCTCTGCTCCAGCCTCTGGAGAAGGGATGGATGTGGGATGGGGGCTTCAAATTCCTGGATTTCAGCGCAGGGCACAGGCAGAGGCTTTGGTCTTGGAGGTTGATCACGGACACATGGAAAGGCCTGGGTTGAAGGGACAATATCACAGAATCCCAGGATTAAAGGTGGAAAAGCCCTCCCAGCCCAGGCAGTCCCAGCTGTGCCCAGTGCCCACCTTGTCCCCAGCCCAGAGCTCTGAGTGCCACCTCCAGGGGACACCTGCAGGGATGGGCACTGCAAACCTCCCTGGGCAGCCCCTGCCAAGGCCTGAGCCCCCTTTCCATGGGGAAATTCCTGCTGCTGCCCAAGCTGAGCCTGCCCTGGCCCAGCCTGAGGCCGTTCCCGCTTGAGCTTCGTGCTTTGTTCTTTCTCTGAAGTTCTCTCAGTCTTGCCCAGTCTCAAGGGACCTCCTGAGCAATCCTATAAATCTGGGGACAACCCAGAACCCATCTGAGTGGTGGAGTTCCCATCCCTGGAGGTGTCCAAGGGACACCTGGAGGTGGCACTCAGAGCTCTGGGCTGGGGACAAGGTGGGCACCGGGCACAGCTGGGACTGCCTGGGCTGGGAGGGATTTTCCAACCTCAGGGATTCTGGAATTCCAGGACTTCAGCTGCCAAATCGGTGACACTTGAAGGCACTTTTGCATTCCAGTCTCTACAAAACCCCCCAACAGTGTCCGGATCCCATTTCAAACTCAGCCCTGTATTCCAGCCAGGACTGCTCCTATTCCCATTGCTTTTTCTGGAAGGGTTCTGACCTTACACCTCTTGCAATAATCAGCATTCCCAAGGGATTTTTCCTACCCTGGTTGGGAGGGAAGAGCTGATGGAAGCAGTGAATCCTGGGCTGTGCCCTCACACATTTGAGGCCTTGATGTCTGTGGGAAGGGTTTCCAAAGGCAGAGCCCTGTCCCACCACTGGAGAATTTCATCCTGGTGCTCATCAGATGCCTGTATTAGGAACCACCTGGGATAGTCCTAGAGAGAAACAGGGTCTGAAGTGGCTCTGGCACCCCAAAACCCCTTTAATCCTCACCAAAGGCCCCCAGGATGACCCCGGAACGATTGGCTTCCATCCACACTGCCCTGAGCTGATTTCTGGGTGGTCTTCCACTGATTTATGGGACTGCTGACCCCACAGGCTCTTGGATTTTGATGTTAGCTCACGGTGCTGGTTTGCTGTGGCTGCAGTGACGCTTTCAGGGTGACTTTTGGCAGCACCCAAACAAGGCCCAAGTTTCAGGATGACTTTTGGGGGTGTTTGGTCCCTGTTTCCAGTCACCAGCAAGGTCAGGTCCTCTCTGCCTGACTCATTTTTGGGCAGTCTGTCCGTGCAGACACTCTGGGTGCGTTACGCAAGTGTTGCTGGAAGTAAAATCTGTATCATAACATAAAAACCAGGAGATGTTGCTGGCCCTGCTGTCACCCCGAACCAGGAATACCCACAACCCCCACATTTAACTCACAATCCCTCCGAGTCCCACCCTTGTTAACCAGCCCCATAAACGATGAGTAACGCAGGGGCCATAAAACCACCCCATCAAGCCGGGTGGAAATGGGGCAGGACAAGCAGGGGATAAAAGGCAGGTGGAACTGTTGGTGAGCAGCAGTGAGTGACACACAGGTTCAGTGCTCTGGGCGTTGTGGTTAACCAGGATGCGGTTCATGAGCAGCCTGCTGGCAGCGAGGAGCAGCCCAAGTGTCCTCCTGCTCTGCCAGCTCATGTCGCAGCCCCACACGGCCTCGGTGGAGTCTGTTTTGTGAAAAAAATCTTTAAAAAAAAATAAGAAAATCAGCTCCCTCTTCTACTTTATTCTGGTTTTGTAGGCTGGTTTTATGGCCGTGTTTTTCTACATTGCTATTGGGGTTTCTCCTGCATTTATTTTCTATATACAGACATCTCCAGAGCCTTCTGAAGAAATTAATTGACATTGTGTTCTAGCAGAGCAGTTGACAAATAAAAAATAAATCAAAAAAGCAAGCAAGCAAACAAACAAAACCCTACCCAAAACAAAACCAAAACACAAAAAAAAAACCAAACTGACAGCAAGATGGAAATATTGCAGATTAGTCCAGCAAATAAAGTTAATTTTTAAATTCTCTCTCTGTTTTAGTGGTCTAGGTGTTGCATTTAGTGATATAGGGAATTATATTTTGGAAAGTAGAAAGATCCCTGTCCAGGCCATTATCCCAGTGGGAACTCCTTTATTCTGGTTTTAGAGGCTGGAATTATGGCCACATTTTATTGCATTTCACTGTTGTGTTTGGGGTTTTCCCTGCATTTATTTCCTATATGGTTGCTTCTCCAGAACCTTCTGAAAAAATATATTGATTATGTGTTTTAGCAGAGCAGCGGGTGTAAACCCTAAACTGGAAGTCAGATGAAAATACTGCAGATTAGTCCAGTAAATAAAGTATATTTTTAAATTTTTAAAATTTAAATTTTCTCCCTCTTCTTCTTTATTCTGGTTTTAGAGACTGGAATTATGGCCACATTTTACTGCATTTCACTATTGCGTTTGAGGTTTCTCCTGAATTTGTTTTCTATATAGAAGCTTCTCCAGAGCCTTCTAAAGCAATGAATTGATTATGTGTTCTAGCAGAGCAGTTGACAAAAAAAACCAAAACCAAAACCAAAAACAACAAAAAAAACCACCCCCCAAAAAACCCCAAACCAGCAGTCAGATGGAAATACTGCAGATTAGTCCAGTAAATAAAGTAAATTTTTAAATTTTCTCCCTCTTCTTCTTTATTCTGGTTTTAGAAACGGGAATTATGACCACATTTTACTGCATTTTACTGTCGTGTTTGGGGTTTCTCCTGCATTTATTTTTTTGTATAGAAACGTCTCTGGAGCCTTCTAAAGAAATTAGTTGATTATGTGTTCTAGCAGAGCGGTCGTCAAAAAAAAAAAAATCCCAAATTGGGAGCAAGATGAAAATCCTGCAGATTATCCCAGAGAATAAAGTATATTTTCAAAGTTTTTCTGTCTTAGTGATAAGAGTTGTATTTAGTGATACAGGAAATTATATTTTGGAAAGAAGGAAAATCCCTGTCCAGGCCGTTCATTTGAGAGCTGGACTTGATGACCCTTGTGTGTCCCAACACAGAACAATTTGTGATTCTGTGATCTCCAGGTGCCTCTCTGATGGATGATAAGGCTTTTGGGGAGGGAATTTATCAAACTTTGTTCCTGATGCCTCTTCTGTTGTGCTGGCAAGGAAAGATGAGCAAAGCTGTGAAGCTTTATGGCAAAATTTGCTATTTAAAGGATGTCGGGAGCTCAGCTCTCCTGACATGGTAGGACATGAAAATAGATTGACTCCATAGAGCTGTCAGCAGAGAAAGAAGGCTTTATTTACAATTCCAACAGTTTCTTTTAGAACACGCTGTGTAAAAAGGTCTATTATTGCTCCATGGCACTGACACTGCTCTGCATTGGGTCAGGAATAGGAAACAACCCCTGGGACAGTTGTTCTGGCAAAGGGAACACTGTTTGCTGAGCCTGTGCTGAGACACGGAGAGAGATGTTTTGAAAAGAGAAACTGTTGGCAGCTTTCCCTTGGGAAAGGAGCCAACAATGGTTAGCAAGCTGAAATTCAGGCTCAGAAATGTCGAGCCCACATTCCATCCATCTCCTGGATCGCTGCTGAGCGAGGAGGTGGATGCGGGAGGACACGGGGATTTGCAAGGCTCGGTTTAACCTCTGGCAGTCACTGTGGGTTAGAACCGGGTTTAGCTGCAGCAGCCAAAGTGTGCCCATCCCTGCCAGATCCTGGCCAGGACTCCTCACCTCCCAGAGCTCCTCATCCCCAGGGTGGGGAGGAGGAGCCCCGAATCCCCAGGGATGGGATGAGGACCATTTCCAGGAGCGGGGTTTGCAGTGCCTGCAGAGCATTTTTTTGGGGGGCTGCATTAAGGGCAGGATGGAATTGCCAGGGAACGTTCCTGGGGAGGGGGAATAATGCTGCTACAGGCAGGCACTAAAATTCACATTTCTCTTCCCATTTCTTTTTCAATTTGGCCTTATTTATAAAGCTAACTGAAGCAAATAGTAAAAATGGGTGGAAGGGAAGAAACTCCGCACTCGGGCTGGGGCCAGGTGGGAAAATGAGGGAGAGGGAGGAAGGACCTCGGTTTTCTTACAACAATTCCTGGTGATTCCAGAAATTCCACTCGGATTCCACAATTCCACTTGGGGTGGTGGCCCCTGATGTCTCTGGCTGATGACAGAGATTCCTGTCAGTCTCTCAGTCCTCCGATGCTGGGATAACGATGCTGAAGCTGCTGCCAGGCAATGTTTTTACTGCTGCCAAGGCCAACACCATCATCTGAGGTCTTATCAAAGATGCAGAATGTTACTTCTGTTCTTGCAAAAATGCCAGGAGTAAATCCAGGGGTAGCAGTACTTTTCCAAAAGCAGAGCCATGCCATGCACAGAACAGCCTGGAAAAGGCCTTCCCAGTTTTCTCGCTGAATAATAGAGAAACTGAGCCTGATCCTCTGCTGTGGCTTCGTAAAACGTTTTAATTCTCTGCGGATGAGCTGTAGGGATTTTTTTTATTATTTTTCCCATTCCCTTCTTTCTTGGCACTGCAGTAGCAGATGATTTTCAGAGGGCTGTGCTTCACAAGGTGGAATCGATCTCCTGCTGGCCTTGGCCACAGCGTGTGGGATTTGACAGCCTGCCTGGGGGATCTGAGCACCCATTCTTGTTCGTTTTTACCAGTGCTGCTGCTCCAGTTCCCGTGGCACTTTTGGAAAAGCCAGCCACGATTTCCCAACCTCTCTGAACGAACTCCCTTTAGAAAGCACAGATAACACTCCAGAGTCAGGAACATCAGATAAACCCTGACTGTTAAGGGTAACCTCCTTTTTTCTTTTTTTTTTACAAACCGAGTGTAGATGATTTAAATACAAATTAATTTTGTTTCCCCGAAAGCTTTGAGCCGTTGCCACGGAGGGAATGAATCCAGCACCAGGATTCTACACCCCATGAAACCTTTTAGTGCCTGGCAGGGTGTTTGAGCTCTACCAGAAACGAGGAGTTTGCTTTTCTCAGCACTTGCTCAGGGACTTTTTTTGCTCAGTAACATTTTCTTTTCTTCCTGTTGCAGGGAAAAGCTTCACTCTGACTATCACAGTCTTCACAAATCCTCCCCAAGTAGCCACGTACCACAGAGCCATCAAGATCACAGTGGATGGACCTCGGGAACCCCGAAGTAAGTGAGCTCCGGAGAGAATTTCCAGATTTAATGTAGGGGCTCGTGCCCAGCCACACCAAATCCAGCAGTGTGTGGAGAAATGGGGATGTTTTAAGCTTTACAAATGGTTTTAACCCTGCCTTCCTCAAGTTTTCTTTTTCACTGGTGTCCAGCTGATCCAGTGACTTGCATTTCTGAAATATCCAGCCAGGCCTGGCTTGGCTCATACCCAGGAGCTGACAGAAGGGATGCTGGTAAAAGGTGGGCGGTGAATACCTTGAGCATCATTTCTTGCTTTTCAAATGTTAAGAGAATTTTAAAGCATTGGAAACCAATGTGGCATTGATCAAACCCTTCAGGCTCAAACAGGAATAAATCCCATGGTTTGCTACTTTTTGGAGCTCCCTGAACCTCGGCTGTGGGACAGCTTGGGAGAACACATTTATTTGCACTGACAAATCCTTCTTTTCTTTCTTTTTCTTTCTTTCTTTCTTTCTTTCTTTCTTTCTTTCTTTCTTTCTTTCTTTCTTTCTTTCTTTCTCTTTCTTTCTTTCTTTTTCTTTCTTTCTCTCTCTCTTTCTCTCTTTCTCTCTCTTTCTCTCTTTCTCTCTCTTTCTCTCTTTCTCTCTTTCTCTCATTCTCTCTCTCTTTCTTCCTTCCCCATTTTAAAGGAATAAAGCACAGGGAGGAGCTGAAGGATTTTATTTTCCCAGGGAATGCCTGAGCCTTGCACGCAGGGGCTTCTGAGGGCAGAGAGTTCTGTCTGGGTGAAATGGAGTGAGGGTGAAGGAGATGTACAAGGAGAGATCACAGAATCAGGGAATGATTTCCTTAGGGAAGGAAGGGACCTTAAAGATCATTTCATCCCGCCCCCAGACACCTTCCAGGCTGCTCCAAGCCCCAGTGTCCAACCTGGCCTTGGGCACTGCCAGGGATCCAGGGGCAGCCACAGCTGCTCTGGGCACCCTGTGCCAGGGCCTCAACACCCTCCCAGGGAAGGATTTTTTTCCCAACATCCCACCTAAACCTGTCACTTTTCAGTTTGAAGCCATTCCCTGTGTCCTGTCCCTCCGTGCCTTGGCCATTGTCTCTCTCCATCTTTCCTGCAGCTCCTTCAGGCCCTGCAAGGCCACCCTGAGCTCAGCCCAAAGCTTCTCCTGCCCAGGCTGAACAATGCCAGCTGTGCCAGCCTTTCCTGCCAGCAGAGCTGCTCCAGCCCTCTGCTCATCCTGCTGCCTCCTCTGGGCTCTCTCCAGCAGCTCCACGGCCTCCCTGTCTCCCTGTGCTGTATCCCAGAGTCTCTGGCAGCCACCAGAGGCAATTGTTGGCTTCAGTCACTACCCCAGTGGGGCATTTGCATATTGTTATCAAAATGTAAATTGAGGTTTGGAATGGGTTTCTTGCACCCCTCCCACACTCTTGGCAGAAGTTCTGGATGTTGCTTAAGTGGAATTGTCCCGGGAGAACAGAGCAGCAGGGCTCAAACACCCTCCAGGGAATGAGACTCAAAGCTTGGGGCTGCTTAACCAGGAAAGAAATGTTTCATACTTCAGCAAAAATAGCTTAGAAAATTCGGGTTTTCCCTTCATGTACCGGAGTTGCATCATGATCCATGTTTTTAGTGGAAAAATCTGACATATTTTTTTGGATTTGAGGACAGACCTTAAAACAAATACTCTGTCAGCGTAAGGCTCCTTATTTATTTATTCTTCTTTCTTAGGTTTGTTGTTTGGGTCTTTTTATTTACATTGTGGTTGAGTTGTCCCTGAAAAATATCCTCAGTGAACCAGGCAGCTGTGCACGTAAAAAAAAAGATATTTGTGTATGCAAATGTGAGATTTGCATATGCAATCACCTGGGCATGCTCAGGGTTTGCAGACAATGAATAAACTTTAGTTCTTTGAATATGCATCTGCTTGAAACCGAATCCTGCTGCAGGCAAACCTTCTGTTGGAAATCGATTCTTCAGTTGGTAGAAGAGTTAATATTTAATGAGATTGTGCATTTTTAAAAGGAAGTGGAGATATGATCCATACGGAAGCAGCACACGTATCTGCCCGACCCAAATGCATGCAAAGGCTTCCCTGGAATTCAGATCCCTCGTTTTAGGCAAATCAGCTGCACGGGGAAGGAGGTTTTAGGCACCTCATGAGGAAAGGCTGGACTCCCACCAGCAGGAATCCCCCCAGAAGGAATTCACAGCTTTTTTTTATTGCTGAGTCATTCATGACACAGCACAGAAGGGATTGTGGGATCATGGAAGGGTTTGAGGTGGAAGGGATTAAAGATCATCCAGCTCCACCCCTCAATATTTCACGGGAATTCCAAGAGCTGCAGACAGCAAAGCTCTTCTGAGCCACAGGGAGATGTCCCAGGGTGTCTGGAGAGATAAGGAGAGCTGGGATCTTCCTGAGTTACAACCCCTGCTCTTGGGTGATTTACCACAGAAATGTTCTTTCATGGAATCCTGGAATGGTTGGGTTGGAAGGGAGCTTCAAACCCACCCAGTGCCACCCCTGCCATGGTCAGGGACACCTTCCACAGGGTGCTCTGCAATGCATTTTTGTTAAGAAATGACCCAGGAAAACCCCCAGGAAGGGCTGAAGAGACTCTTCCCCAGCCTCTGATTTCAGACAAGAGAAAAAAAAGCTGAAAAACAAAAATACAAAGTGTAGTGGGAAGATTCCAAAACGTGATGGAGAGATAAGGAGAATTGGCATTTTCCTGTGTTACAACCCCTGTTCTTGGGTGATTTACCACAGAAATGTTCTTTCATGGAATCCTGGAATGGTTGGGTTGGGAGGGAGCTTCAAATCATCCAGTGCCATGGCAGGGACACCTTCCCCTGTCCCAGGCTGCTCCCAGCCCCAGTGTCCAACCTGGCCTTGGGCACTGCCAGGGATCCAGGGGCAGCCACAGCTGCTCTGGGCACCCTGTGCCAGGGCCTCAACACCCTCACAGGGAACAATTCCTGCCCGAGATCCCAGCCAGCCCTGCCATCTCTTTAAAACCAATCCCCCTTTTCCTGTCACTCTCTGCCTGCATTAAAATTCCCTCTCCTTCCTTTTTGGAACCTCTGAGGTGTCCCTGGAGCCTTCTCCTCTCCCAGCTTTTCCAATGATTATATTTTGCTCCCTTCATTTTTTTTTTAAGTGGGCTTCAAAGTCCTCAAATTTGACTTCTCACCAAGATTTCCAAATCACAGCCACGACCACTCCGATGTCTTTTCCCTAAATTCCTTTGATGGAGACATGGGTAGGCCTGGATCTGTGGTGGGCCCTGTCAAACCGGGCCTACCGTGGACTGAAGAGATTTAGAAGGATTTCTTCTTTCTTGGATTGGGGTGGGAATCAAAACAAAAAACTGCTGGGTTTGAGTGTTTTAGTCTCAGTAATGGACATTTGGGAACATTCTCCCCAGATCCATGGCTCACTCAGTCACTTGAGCTGAAGGAATTCCAAACAGGCCGAGATGTGTCTTCTCCTGATTCCCCGGAGATCTCTGGAAGCAACGGGAACAAAATGGGATCCTGCTGTCTTCCAGAGATCTAGAAAAACCTGCTGAGGTCCAAAACCAACTCCAACAACAGCTTTTGATTCATTTCCTTTATGGTTTTGATGGTTCTCAGACAGCCTGGATTCCAATCAGTGCAAGGGGCCAGGGGAAGTTCAGATTAAGGATTAGGAACCATTTTTCCCTGCCAGAGTAGTCAGGCCTTGGGATGAGCTGCCCAGGGAAGTGACGGAGTCCCTGTCACTGGAATTGTCCCAGAGGAGCCTGGATGTGGCCCTTGGGGACATGGATTGGGGTGATGCTGGTGCTGTTGATGGTGGGACTAGATGATCCCAAAGGGCTCTTCACACCTTTCTGGGATTCTGGGGCTTTTGGGCTCCTGGGATGTGTGGAGGTGACAATAGGTGACAATAACCCAGCCACAGGGCCACCTTTGCTCTGCACAAAGGCCTGTGGTCATTGTGTTCCTGCACATCCCACCGTTCCTTAGGTCCTGATTGCTGGGGTGTCCAGGTCTTGCCCAGCAGCACGTCTAAATTTGCACTTCAAATTGTGATAAAATTCCCATTTGTGGGGATTCCACATTTTCCATATTTTTCCATGGGGAAAAAACAAATTCCCATTTGGGTGGATTCCACATTTTCCGTTTTTTCCCCATGGGAAAAAACAAATTCGCATTTGGGGGGATTCCACATTTTCTGTTTTTTTCCCATTGGATTCCTGTCTGTGCCTACCCAGACAAAACTTCTCAAATTGTCACGGCTCATAAAGAGAGCCAAGGTACTTAAAATCCTGGCTCTTCCTCCCCTGCTTTCATTATGGATTTTCAAAACCTCTTTTGAACTGAACATTTTTTATTCCCCACTTCTGAATAAATGCTTGTATTCAAGATGGGTTGTTTTGGGGGGTTTTTTGTTTGTTTGCTTGTTTGGGTTTTTTTGGTTTTTTTCTGAAAAGAAATCCTGCTGCACTGTCAGGGAGAAGGGCAGGATGACCTAACCCATCATTTTCTTCTCCAACTTCTCCGATTCTATGATTCATAAAGCAATTTCTGTTTTTATGAGCAAACTCCATGGGGAAAAATCATTAGCAGAAACCAGATCAAGAGTAGTGCTCCTGATGAAAATACTTTTGGTTAGGAAACTTGGTAGAAATAGTCTGAGTCCTAAATTAAATATTTCCCTTAGGCCATTTGACCTGCTGTGTACATCTGCTGAAAAACTGGGGGGTTTTTTCTTCTTTTGACTGCTTTTTTCTGCTTTTCCTCATTGAATTGTTTTAAACTACATAGCTCTGAAAAATTCACTCATGGCCAAGGTGCCTGAAAGTGATGTAAAAGGAGAAGGCTGCATGGATTTAGCCTCAGTCTAAAGTTAAGATGGGCATTAAATGTGATTATTCCCTGTTGGATATGTAGTTTTCCCAAATACTTTTGGGAAAATAAAATATTCAAGAGTAGGATGGTGAGGAGTGGGGAGAGAGGGAAAATATCGCTGAGCAGGAGTTGAGAAGGAGCCTAAAAAGCTGCTGGTTCTGTCCTAAAGGAAATCTCATCCTGCCTGAGGTCATTTTTAGGGAAACCCCAAGAACCTTTTTCCAATATAACAATAATAAAAGTCAAATTCTTCTTCAAAAAAACCATAGAACTGAAACATGATTATTTCATGGCACTGTTCCAGCCACTCCTAAGCTTTTCTTCCTTACATCCCATCTAACCCTGCTCTCTGACAGTTTGAAGCCATTCCCCATTGTCCTGTCTCTCCATGCCCCGGTGAAAATCCCTCTCCCAGCTTTTTTTGTAGCCCCTTTATGTATTTATGGAATTCGACTGGTTGGCAATGCAAAGGATCAATAAATTTATAGGAATGACTGGCACAGAGCAGTGATGGTGAGGATCCTTTATGTCCTTATCAATAAGCTGGACCTCAGTAGGTTTTTAACACTCCCATCCTTGAGGGTTCCTGGTGCAGACACTTCTTTTCCACAGGGAATGGGATTCTTTTCCCTAGCATTTATCGGTCTCTCTCCTGAGGCTGGAGAGTTGAGACTGGGTGATGCGAGGCAGAGAATTTGTAATTTATTTAGTTCAATGAGATGGTCAAGTGTGTGGGGTAGGGAACCTGGTGACAGCGCCGCTTTTCTGGGAGTGCAGCAGATCCTGTAGAATTGCTTCCCAAATTATTTTGGTTGTTTTTGTTGTTTTTTTTTTTTAATGAAACACAGACGTGTTGATGGGACAGGCTCCTTCCTTGAGAAATCAGGGCCATGGGAAGCCAAAGCTGCTGCACTGTGGGTTAGGAATGAAATTAAGTCCGGCCCAGTACTGTAGAAATTATTTAAACTCCTTTTCTTACTCACTTCATCCCGCACAGATCTTTTTTTCACCCCTCTTGAATTAACGTGATTTTCAGTCTAATCGTTCTGGTGACCCTCCTTGATCTCTGAAATCAGGGGGAAAGTGCTCTGAACTGTGACAAAACCAGAATCTGGTGAATGGAGATTATTTCTGCGCGTGTCTCACGGGGCCTGACTTTCTCTTGCCAACTGCACTCAATACAAAGGTTTTGTAGCTGTTAAAAGCAGTGAGCAAGATGAAGATCTTTTGGGAAGAGAACATTTTCCGCAGGAATAGGAAAACATGAGGGAACAGAAGGTTTGAAGCAGATCCTGGGGCTGGGAAAGGATGAGCCTGGAGTTGGATCCCCCTGTGGAGGTGCCTGTTGTGGGTTTTAGGGAGTTATTTTGCCTTTCCCCTTCCCAGAAGGAGATTTGCTGGCAAGGCTGGGCTGTTGGAGCATCAGTCCCCTAGGACTGGCAGATGAGAAGTTTTCCTTCAGAGTTTCCCTTCCCTCTGTGAGCTGATCCCTTCAGCCAGCTCCCCACAGGAGGTGGGACACAGGGTCTATCCAGAGCAGCTCTGGGACACTGGGAAACCTTTCCAGCTGAATTCTCTTATCACTTCCCCTGCAAGACTGGAAAAATCTGCTCCTCACTTGGAATAACTGCAGCTGAAATGATGCTTATGGTACAATCCTGCACTGAGCATTGACCTTTTCCACCAAGTGATCCCGTTTTAATGTGTACAGTGCCACCAAGGAGGTGAACCAGGATTTACAGATTCCTGCTCTCCCTGTTTATTTTACCTGGGGAAACCCCTGGGAGCTTCTTGCACCCCCTTTGGAAGTCCTGGATTTTTTTTCCCCTGTGTGTTTTAACAGTAGCTGAGCAATATTTTGACAAGATATTGTCTTCCTCAGCTCCTCAGGGGGCTGGGAGAGGGGAGAGGGAAACTTCCACCCCTTGTGGAGAGCTCAGACACTTCTGTTTGCTCAAGAAGATTTTGGCAGTGCAGGGCCTTTTTTAAAGCCTCACTTTTTGAGGACTTTCCTTATTTAGGGGTTCCCCAAAACAGCACGTGTGCAAGAGGAAGGCTGGAGGAAGCTACGCTGCATTTTCAGTGACCAGCCCCTGCTTTCTTCTCGAAACACAACTGCAAAGAGTGAAAATCCACCTGCAGTGCAGTTCCTGCCAGCTTTGCCTGCCCTGGATTATCAGCTGGAGCATTCCCTCCTTGCAGGCCCGCACAAAACACCACAGGCTTTTGTTTCTTTGTGGTGAACAATGGAGAAAAGGCTTTACTTTCGCTCTGCATCTCCATCTGTGCTCCTGCTCTTTGGGAATTGCAACGAGGAAATGCATTTTCTCTCAGTGCTCATGAGAAATCTCAGCTCAGGCTGATGCTGTGTGTGCAAAGCAGGAGGGAGAGAATGCTTGGGAGAGAACTGTGTTCTTCCAGTGCCTAAAGGGGCTCCGGGAGAGCTGGAGAGGGATTTTTCACAAGGGATGGAGTGGCAGCACACAGGGAATGGCCTGAAGCTGGAGGAGGGCAGGGCTGGATGGGATTTTGGGAAGGAATTGTTCCCTGGCAGGGTGGGGAGGTTCTGGAATAGAAGCTGTGGCTGCCCCTGGATCCCTGGAAGTGTCCAAGGACAGACTGCAATAAGGTGGGATAGTCTATGGTGTCCCTGCCCATGACAGGGATCTTCAAGGTCTCTTCCAACCCCAACCGTTCCGTGATTCCATGAGAGGCCATCTCAGCCCTGCTTGGGAGTCATCAGGGCAGGACTTGTCTGTCCGACAAGGACACGATGTCCTCATAAATCACTTAAACACCTCCTAAAGAGGCAGAAGGATGGGAACATCTTCCCTGCCTTCCTTAATCACGGAACAGATTAGGAACAGCGTGTAAAAATGGGAGGAGACAGCAGAAAGAATTTCCCCAGTCATAAACAAAGCATGGAGACATGTTAGCTGGTTTTTGTTTTTTTTTTTTTTTTTAATAGTGGCTGACCTGTGTTCCTTTATTTATCCTTTGAGAGTTTGGACCTCGAGTCCACCAAGCCCCACATCCACCAGGCCACCTTCTGGGACTGCCCAGTCCAGAAAAGCCAGGCTGTGTCACAACCCTCGGCACATAAAGCTGCAGGAAAAAAAAAGAAAAAAGGAAATAAAACCACATTTATGGGGCAGCGTTGATTTAATTATTAAGGATTCTGTTTGTCTGATTCCTCCCTGCAGCCGGCACCACGGGCTGTTCCTCATTACCTGCCCCACGTAGCTTCCCAATCTCACCACAAACAGTTTGGGTTGACCACACCACTTCCCTCTTGAAAGTTAATCCAGTTTGACTCACCCTGCGCTGCTCGGGCCCAGCCAAGGAAAACAAGGCAAAGAATAACCTGCTTGTATCCAGTTTGGAAACTTCTCAGAGGCCCTGCTTTCAGAGGGCTCCACAGTAGCTCACTATGTCTGCCTGCAGCTGCAGAGAAAATCAGGGAAGCAAAAAAAAAAAAAAAAAAAAAANGAGAAAAAAAAAAAAAAAAAAAAAAAAAAAAAAAAAAAAGGGAAAAAAGAAGGGTTCCAGAAGTTAAAATAAAGCCCAGGCAGAACCACGTGAAGTTTATGAGTTCACAGTGGAGCATTAGTGCAGAGGAGGAGCGGACAGATTAAAACAGCCGAACCCATTCCTGTGCAAAGCCAGGTCTTTTCAATGACTGTGTGGCAGCGCCAGGCAGTGGGTTTGGTAAAAACCAAAGCTCTGCAGTTCAAGGGAGGTGTGCAGCCCCAGTTACACCCTTGTCTTGGGCAGGAGCAAAGCTCCAAGCGGTCAAAGTCTGAGCAGTCAGCATCTACAGGGAGCAAATTTAATTTGGTGCTGCCAAATTCCCCTGGCTTACATAAACAGTGAGCCACAGGACTTGACCTTTAAGTTGCAGGTGCCTCGTTCAGCCCTGTCTGAGGGTGAGTGATGGGGACCTTTCACTGCCTCGAGAGATTCATGATGAAATCTTCCTGCCTGAGCAATTCCTCTGCTGTTTGCACAACCTGCTTGGAGTCACTGCAGGGGTGACAAATGCCCTCACCTTTGGCTTTTCCTGCTCCAGAAATGCCATCGGGGTGCCTGAGTGATGTCTCCGTGTCCAGCAGAAAAAGAACCTTTTCCCAAGGGCTGCTCTTGCACCTCGAGCGCTGGGGCAGTTTTGGGTGTTTCAGTATAAGATCAGAAGCTCTTGGGGAGTGTCCCAAGGGGGCTGCAAAGGCGGTGAAGGGTCTGGAGGGGCCGTGCAAGGAGGGGCTGAGGGCTGGAGCAGCACTGAGGGCAGAACTCCGCGGGAGCTCCTGCTGGAGCTGTGCCAGCAGGGATTGGGGTTGGATTTTAGGGCAAGGTTCTTCCCCCCGAGGGTGCTGGCACTGCCCAGGCTCCCCAGGGAATGGGCACGGCCCCGAGGCTGCCAGAGCTGCAGGAGCCTTTGGGCAGCGCTGCCAGGGGTGCCAGGCTGGGATTGTTGGGGCTCTGGGCAGAACCTGGAATTGGATCATCCTGGTGGATCCCTCCTAGCTCAGGATATTCCAGCATTCCATGTGTTTTCAGCAGCTTTCCCTTGGAGAGGGTAGGTTTCTTTGTGCTTGTATTTTATTTTTTTTCTGGTGCTTGGCTGGCTGGGCCTCGTTCTGCACCTTCTCTTGCAGACAGATCTCAGGGGGCTCCTGGGGGCACTTTGGGGAGATGCAAAGCAAAAAGAAACAAAAGCGGCTTTTGGCAAAGCAATGCTTGACTTGGGACTCACTCAAACATCGTCAAGGGCTTGGGGTTTTAGAAGCTGAGGTGGGGGAAAGGGAAAAGAAAGCGAAGGCTGTAATTTTTGCAAACTCATTTAATTCTCGTGATCGACTCCTTCCCTCCAAACCCCAAACTCTCCGTGACTTTTACTCCACTGCCGTGACCTAATTCCTGGGGTTAATTCCAGGGAATAATTACACTTCCACAAGAGGCAGGGCACAGATTCAGCAGAAGCTCAGGTGGATCCACACAAAACAATTGCGGTTTCAGTGGAAATACACTTGTCCTTTGCTGTTTGTGCCTCACAGGCCTCACCAGCAGAGCTGGGGGAGAGGAGGAAAAAATTCCCGCCTCAGAAATGTGTCAGGATTTCTTTTCCTGGATTTGGGAGCTCAAGATAGACCCTGAGGATTTTCTGTGTTCGTCAGGAGGAGGGAAAGAGTGGGAGAGATCCAGCCTGGAGCACACTGTGGTCTGACAGTCCGTGGAGAGAGGGAAAGCAAAGCCTCCACTTGTCCTTTTTTTCCCTGAGAATGTTCCCCCTGGAGCTCTCCTGACACAACTGGACAGAGTACCAGTGATGGAAAGGGCTCCCAGCCTGAAATTAAGAGGAGGAAATTGGAAATTGGAAGCCCAAGGAGGGTGTGGCGTCTCCATCTCCAGAGATATTCCAAACCCACCTGGATGTGTTGGTGTGTCAACTGCTCCAGGTGACCCTGCCTGCGCTGGGTGAGCTCCAGAAGTCCCTTCCCACCCGAAAAATTCAGGGATTCTGTCAGCTGAAGTTCATTTTCTAGAATATTTCAGGCAAGAGAATTAATCTGGACTCTCCCACCTGTTCTGGTTTGTCCTGGGATAGAATTCCTTCTTTTTATAGATTTTCCTCTACCTAAAATATCTGTGTTAAAAAAATATAAAATAATTTTTAAAAAATATTTTAAAAAGAAGACGCAGAAGTATCTTGTCAAAATATTGTGAGCTCCAGAAGTCCCTTCCCACCCTGAAAATTCTGGGATTCTGTCAGCTGAAGTTCATTTTCTAGAATGTATCAGACAAGACAATTAATCTGGACTCTCCCACCTCTTCTGGTTTGTTCTGGGACAAAATTCCTTCTTTTTACACATTTTCATCTGCTTAAAATATCTGTGTTAAAAATAATAGTAATCTATAATCTTCTAAAATTTATTTTAAAAAGAAGAGCTACACAAAAATATCTTGTCAAAATATTGTGAGTTCCAGAAGTCCCTCCCCACTCTGAAAATTCTGGGATTCTGTCAGCTGAAGTTCATTTTCTAGAATATTTCAGGCAAGAGAATTAATCCGGACTCTCCCTCCTCTTCTGGTTGGTTCTGGGACAGAATTCCTTCTTTTTACAAATTTCATCTACTAAAAATAGCTGCGTTAAAAATAATTATAATCTTTTAAAATTTAGTTTAAAAAGAAGAGCTACGCAAAAATATCTTGTCAAAATGTTGTTCAACTACTGTTAAAACACACAGGGAAAAAAAATCCAGAGCTTCCAAAGGAGGTGCAAGAAGCTCCCAGGGGTTTCCCCAGGTAAAATAAACAGGGAGAGCAGGAATCTGTAAATCCTGGTTCACCTCCTTGGTGGCACTGTACACAGAAAAACGGGATCACTTGGTGCAAAAGGTCAATGCTCAGTGCAGGATTGTACCATAAGCATCATTTCAGCTGCAGTTATTCCAAGTGAGGAGCAGATTTTTCCAGTCTTGCAGGGGAAGTGATAAGAGAATTCAGCTGGAAAGGTTTCCCAGTGTCCCAGAGCTGCTCTGGCTCAGCCTGGCCATGGAGCCAGGGCCTCATTCCCACATTTCCCAGCCCCAACCCTGCTCCTGCTGCTAATTACAGGCAGGGCATGAGAATTTTGGGATCATCTCCTGTCTGCTACCGTGTTCCTTCTGGCTGGAAATGAGGTTTGTGCTGTCCAGCACTTTAAAAAAACCCCCAAAATAAAAACAGGGAAGAAAGATGAGATTGCTGATGAGTCTCCTTGAAGCTCTGCCTGCCTGATTTGTGCTCCCCACAGCGATCACATTTGTCACTGAGGAAGCAGAGGACATCCTACAGGGTGTCTGACTCCCTTTTTGGAGAGTTTTGGCATCATTTTTGAGCAACGGAGAAGAGGTTGGTGAGCTCTGCCACTGAGCTGATCCTTCTGACGGGCAGAGAGGAGCCCAGGGGAAAAGGGTGGGCGAAGAATTTGGTCTCTGGGATATCTGGCACGTAGGAAAACAACGTTTAGGCATTGTTAGTAAAATAAAGATGCTTGTTTTGCAAGCATTGTAGTTGAAAGCATTTATATGTAAAAGCGTTTCCCAGCTGGGTAATAATATAGAAGCATTATATTTTAATTAATAGAAACACAAAATTGGGTTGAGGGGGACCTCACAGCTCAACTCCTTCCACCCCTGCCCTGTAGTGACACCTTCCGCTATCCCAGGTTGCTCCAAGCCCTGTCCCTGAACACTCCTGTGGGTGAAAAATTAATTTTTTACAAAAATATATATTTTTTTTGCCTTAAACACAGTGTGTTCACTTCCTAGAATGATACGAGTGAGCGCATTTCCTCTCATCATTCTACCAAATATTCATTTTAGCCCCAAGGCACAGAACAATGTTCAGCACTTTGTGAAATGGACACAATGGAATTTTGGTGATTTTCTACCCCATTGAAGCTGGAGCCAACCCAAAACCCTGAATAAAAACCAGCCCTGAAAAGAGGGGATGCTTGGATCAAGGTCCAAAGTGCCTCCAGAGCAGACAGGTTTCTTTAAACTCACTCCTTACTTTGGTAAACTGGGCCAGACTCTGCATTTTCCTGGGAACAATCCACTTTTTGGGTGTGAAATTTCCTTTTCCACCCGGGAAAAGTGGGGGGGGCAGAGGAGAGAAGGGGAAGAATTCAGGGACAAAGGCACAGCTTAATTAAACTGCTCTGTTTTGGTTGTTTATACCCAGGAGCAACTAAACCACACTGAGCCCCCACCTTCCATGGTGGGATGGGGAGGGGAATTGGGAAAAAAACCCCAAAACCATGGGTTGGGATAAGAACAGTTTAATAATTGAAATTCGAAAAGAAATAAAGATAATAAAAGGAGCGAAATGAAAGCTTTTCCTGATCCCCAGCCCACACCTTCCCTGACACAGCTCCAAGCCCTTCCCTGAGATCCCTGTGCTCTGATTTGGGAGTGGATGACAGCAAGTGACAGAAGAGTGGAGTCATTAAAAGGAAAAAAGTTGATTAAAAGACTAAAAAAAAAACCCATTAAAAAATCATAGAATGGTTTTGTTTGGAAGGGACCTTAAAGATCACCTAATTCCACCCCCTGCCACGGACAGGGATATCCATTAATCCGTTCCAGCAGTGTTTACTTGGAAAACGGACCTGCTTTTCCACAAGAATTCCAGCTGGGAGAAGGAGAGGAGCAATGCCTTTCGTGGGCCTCTGCTTTACCCAGTTCAGCCTCTCTGAGCCTGAAAGGCGTCAAAGGNCCAAATTGGAAAGGAAGGTAAAGGAAACCTGTTTCTGTTCCTGCACCTGGAGCACTGCTCTCATCCTTGTGCATCCCAGCCTGAGCCACCATTCCCCACGAAGGCCGGGGCTGCCAAGCCACTCTGCTGCTGTCATTTCCACATCCACAACCCCGACATCTGGCTGCAGGCCAAGGCTGAGTGTTCCACAGGCTCTCACAGTCTATAAAACTGCATTTCCCTGCCATTAAGAGGGGGAAGCACTTTCATGTTGCCTCTCTGTAAAAGTCTCGGAAGAGCCAATGTTTGCCCTGCCCTCCCTGTGTAATATTCCATGTCAAAAAAAAAAATCCTCCTGACCTCACTCAGGCAGCATTTGGAAGGGGTAATCTAAAAAAAAAAACAAACCAAAAAGCCTCCAAACCCTGTGGTTTAGCCAAGCTGGCTGCCTGTCCTGTTTATTCCAGAGTCCCAAACACCGACCCTGCAACCTGAGGGGAAAAATTTTCACTTTTCTCTTTAAATTTATCCTTGTCAAAAAAAACCTTTGGGGATACAGGGAGGGGAAGAGGGGCAGTGGTTCCACCTCGTGTGAGCTCTGAGCCAAGCTCTTCCTTCAACAGCTGGAAGTTGGAGTGATTTTCAGAAAGATTTGTGGCCAAAAGTGGCTCAGCAGAGCCAAAGCAGCTTCCAAACACCTTCCTGCTGCTCTTTTTTTTCATCCTGGAGAAGGGAGGTGTGGGCTTGTGGTCACCTCACGGGGCTGGGAGCAGAGTGGTTGTCGCAGGGTCACCTCCTGGCCGTGGGCAGGGCACCTCATTTCTCTGTCATTCCATTTTCCAGCTGGAAAAAAAGGGTTAATAGCAGTCCTGGCTCTCCCAGGGGTGAGCTGAGGATACTTTGCCTGCTCCAGCAAGGTGTTTAGAGGGGAACTTCAAAGCAAAGCTAATAAACACCAAAATACAAGTCGCCCTCACAAAGGCCTGCCTGTGCTTTGAGAGTGGCTTGGGAGGAGTATTTATGTTTGTGACGTTTTCCTGACACAGTTCTTCACTTCTCTCCTGCACGGCTCTGGTGCCAAACAGGTTCTGTGCAGTCAGAGGAGGAGAAATAATAAACAGATTTTCTGGCGGGGGACAGGGAGGGTAAAGAGGCACTTTTGGAGCTGCATCTTGAGGTGACAATTGCCCGCTCTTGGTTCCCTGAGTGTTTCCCACCCAAAATGAAGCTGTAGGCACAAAACCAGAAGAGTTCTCCTGAGGAGGAACCTGTTGGTTTCTCCCTTGCCTGGACACAAATGGAATTTCCACAAATTCCATTGGGATGAGACGGATCATGGCTGTGCCCCTGCACTCCTGGGAATCCCAGGCTGTGGAAAAGGAGGCTGAAACACCCCAAAAAATTCAGCTGGATGCTCTGAGGCAGCACAGGGAAGGGTGAGGGGTCCAAGTTTCACGTGGTGCATGCAGGGTATGAAGGTACCTTGGAAATCCAGAGGAATTTTGGACATCAGGAGGAATTTTGTCACAGACAGGGTTGTTAAATATTCTGATGGGCTTCCCAGGGAGGTTTGGAGTCCCCTCCCCTGGAGGTGTCACCTGGAGGTGGCACTCAGAGCTCTGGGCTGGGGACAAGGTGGGGTCTGAGATCCATCTCTTTGGGGATGAGATCCATCTCTCTGGGGATGAGATCCATCTCTCTGGGGATGAGATCCATCTCTCTGGGGCTCTCCTGGGAGATCTTTGGGTCTTTGACACGTGAGAGCCCTCAAGGAGGGAAAAGAGGAGCTTTCCAGAGGAAGTTTGGAGTTTGGGAAGCCTGGATGTTTGAATTTGGGAAGCCCGGCAGGCTTTAAGGGGTACAGGGCGCAGCTGGGACTCCGTGGGCTGGGAGGGCTTTGCCAACCTCGGGGATCCTGGGATTCTCTGAGACCCGAGATCCTCCCACCAGCCTGGCACTGCAGGGTTCAGGAGAGGTGGGAGGGGAAGGGAAGGTCACAGGGGCTCAGACTTGGCCTTCCTGCACGCCCTTCAAAGCAGGAGAGGTCCGAGGAGAATCTGAAATCAGGGATGAATGCCAGAGTGGGGCTGGAGTTGGAAGGATGTGGCTCTTGGCTCTGCCAGCCCTGGGTTGAGCCTGCTGGAGCTTAAAATAATCCCCATGGATGAGGTATTTTACACATCTTGTGTGACTCCACATGTTGGCGTTCACATCCAGGGTCAGGAGCCCAGGGCTTGAGGAACTTCCAGAGTTTCTCTGCTGACAAATGCAGCATTTGCTCCCGACCAACCAGAGTGTCAGATAAAAGTCCTTTTCATCTGTCTTTGCTTCTCCCCTCCTTTTTTATTTCTGCTTTTTTTTTTTTTTAAGCCCTAATGGGTGTCTTTAATGATGAAACCACTGCTATATAATATGTCTTTTTATATTTTAATTCCTCCCCCTCCCCTTGGGATAATTTACAGCACAGTGTGGAATCTGAGACAGTTCAAGCTGTGCCAAAGGGCCTGGCAACGGGAAGAAATGCCGAGCCACTGAGATTTGGAACCATAAGACGAGTTATAAAATTTAATTTTAGAAATGCAGCTACTGGGAACTGCTTTTAAATGCACATTTTCCTTTTAGCGCATAAAATGGGCCTGTGTCTTGATTGAGCTGTCAGGGTGGCTTGAAAGAGTTCTCTGTAGAGGAAGGGGCCTACAGGGCTCTGCAGAGAGCTTTCTGCTGCTTATTCAGTGATATTCCACATTGGGAGTGGGAATTTAGGAATGTTTATGGATTAAATGCTAAGGGGGGCACTGTGAAATAAGGAACAGTGGATTAAAAAAAATAAAAGAATGCCTACTTTTTATATAATCATAGAATGGTTTGGGTTGGGAAAGACCTTAAGGATCATCCGGTGCCACCCGTGGATGGACAGGGACCCCTTCCCCTGTGCCAGGCTGCTCCCAGCCCCAGTGTCCAACCTGGCCTTGGGCACTGCCAGGGATCCAGGGGCAGCCACAGCTGCTCTGGGCACCCTGTGCCAGGGCCTCAACACCCTGCCAGGGAACAATTCCTGCCCAAGATCCCAGCCAGCCCTGCCTTCCTTTACCTTAAGGCCATTCCCCCTTTTCTTGTCACAAGTTCCCCTGTTTCCTCAAGGGAACAAGTAGAAAAATGCAGATGTTTGACCTCTGGGCTGGAAATTTGTGCTGCATTCCTGACAGGACAACAGTGCCCGATGGAAAGAAGGACAGAAGAGAAGCCCCAAAGATCCATGAGGCAGCTGATGTCGTGAGACAAATCCAATGTGCAGAAATCGTGGAATCATAGAATAGAATCACGGAGTATCCTGAGCTGGAAGGGACCCACAGGGACCATCCAGTCCAGCCCCTGTCCCTCCCCAGAGCCCCAACAATCCCAGCCTGGGCATCCCTGGCAGCGCTGCCCAAAGGCTCCTGCAGCTCTGGCAGCCTCAAGGCTGGGACCTCTGAAAAACCTGGGCAGGAGGAGCTTTGGGCTGAGCTCAGGGCGGCCTTGCAGGGCCTGAAGGAGCTGCAGGAAAGATGGAGAGAGACAATGGCCAAGGCACGGAGGGACAGGAGCCAGGGAATGGCTTCCAGTGCCAGAGGGCAGGGCTGGCTGGGATCTTGGGCAGGAATTGTTCCCTGTGAGGGTGTTGAGGCCCTGGCACAGGGTGCCCAGAGCAGCTGTGGCTGCCCCTGGATCCCTGGCAGTGCCCAAGGCCAGGTTGGACACTGGGGCTGGGAGCAGCCTGGGACAGGGGAAAATAGATATGTGCCACTTTAGTCCTTCCAGCTGAATCTGGATGTGTCCCAATGCTGTCCTGGCTCTCTGGGACCTTCTCTCCCCTCCCAACCCTGGAGCTTCATGGGGACTGTGCTCCCAGGGCTGCTCTGGGAAGTGCTGGGCCCTGTAATTCCCTGTGCCCTGGCTGACGCTCTAAATTCAGAATTTCTTCTCTTAGAGCTGAGTGTCTGATGAGCCCTCATGTTCCTGAAGCTCCCAGTGCCACCAAGAAAAACCTCATTATCCAAATTTCAATTCTGCAGGTGTTTATTTCCCATTCCTGTCCTTAAAACCATTGCAAAAGAATCCAAAAGCAGGATTTTATTCGGTTTGTTACTTATGGCCCCATTGCACTTGTCTGATTGTGGTGCTCGGTGACAATCCAGGATTGAATTTTTGAGGAGTTATCCCAGTGCAGGCTTAGCACAGGGGCTGTTTCCTCCTTTTCGAAACCATGGGAAGGGTCAAAAGGCCCTGAAATTCTCTGTGGCTCTGGTTCTTCAGCCCTGGGCACATCTCAGGCTGCCCCAGGATGAGATTGCAACGCATGAGAGGTGATTTCAGTTTCATTTCAGACAGTTCCAGCTTAGGACCTTCACTGGCAGATCAGGGGTTGCAAAAACAAGCAAAAAAAAATAAAAAATTAAAAATAAACCAAAACCGACCGACCTCATGTACCAAGTGAGCTTTTCTGATCTTTTTCCCCCCCCTCCCACACTAGGACATCGGCAGAAAATAGATGAGCAGACAAAGCCCGGCAGCTTGTCCTTTTCTGAGCGCCTGAGCGAGCTGGAGCAGTTGCGTCGCACGGCCATGAGGGTCAGCCCACACCACCCAGCCCCCACACCCAACCCTCGAGCCTCCTTGAACCACAGCACAGCTTTTAACCCTCAGCCTCAGAGTCAGATTCAGGGTAAGTACCCAAAATCCTGCCCCCGGCTCGCCCGCCTCCATCCCCGCGGCCGACGGGGCCTCGCATCCGTCTCTTCGGGGCTCTCCTCGGAGATCTTTGGGTCTTTGACACATGACAGTCTTTATAAGGAGGGAAAAGAGGGGCTTCCCAGTGGGTGTTTGGAATTTTGGGAAGCCTGGATGTCTGAATTTGGGGAGCCTGGTGGGTTTTCAGGAGTCTGTTCTGATCCTCCCTTCACTCGTTCCCCTCCATCCCACAGCCTATGGTGCCTCACAGCCCTGCTGGGTTTCCATCTCTCCTTGGAGATCTCTAGATCTTTGACACATGAGAGGCTTTATAAGGAGTGAAAAGAGGGGCTTCCCAGTGGGTGTTTGGAATTTTGGGAAGCCTGGATGTCTGAATTTGGGATTTTGGGAAGCCTGGCAGGTTTTCAGGAGTCCATTCTGATCCTCCCTTCGCTCGCCCACCTCCATCCCCGCGGCCGATGGGGGCTCACATCCGTCTCTTTGGGGCCCTCCTCGGAGATCTTTGGGTCTTTGACACAAGAGAGCCTTCAAGGAGTGAAAAGAGGGGCTTCCCAGTGGAAGTTTGGATTTTGGGAAGCCTGGCAGGCTTTAAGGGGTCCATTCTGATCCTCCTTTCACTCGCCCACCTCCAACCCGTGGAATATGGGGGCTCAGAGCCCTGCTCTGCTTCCATTTCTTTTTGGCTTTCCTTGGCTCTTTGACATGTGAGAGCCTTTCAGGAGGGAAAAGAGGGGCTTCCCAGTGGGTGTTTGGAATTTTGGGAAGCCTGGATGTCTGAATTTGGGATTTTGGGAAGCCTGGCAGGTTTTCAGGAGTCCATTCTGATCCTCCCTTCGCTCGCCCACCTCCATCCCCGCGGCCGATGGGGCCTCACAGCCCTGCTGGGCTTTCATCTCTCCTTGGAGATCTTTGGATCTTTGACACAGGAGAGCCTCCAAGGAGTGAAAAGAGGAGCTTCTCAGTGGTTGTTTAGATTTTGGGAGCCTGGATTGTCTGAGTTTTGGAATTTGGGAAGCCTGGCAGGTTTAAGGGGCTCATTCTGTGTCTTCCCAGCGTCACCTCAACGGGTTTTGTTTGCCTCGTAACACCTGCAGAGCCGTTGTTGTCTTGCAAAGCCAGGCCTTATTCCAGGTGTATTTCCCAATGGATATTTGGCCACGAGTGTGCTGGAGAATGAGGGAAATACCGTCAAAACCTTGCTTTGACCTCTCCCAGGAAGGCAGCAGCAAAGAGAGCTTTGCAAAGTGCTTCATCCCCCCAAAATTACCTCTGAGTGCCGAGACTTTCTTAGGACAGGCTGCTTGGGAGGTATTTCTGTGGCTCGTGGTTTTCCAGGGGGTTTTGTTGGAATGAAACCGGCAAAAAGGGTCACTCAGGAGTCTGATTTCCTACCAGGCTCTGATGAAACCGAGTCATCCAGCTTGGAATCTTTTCTGGCATCCCCTAGAGCTGAGTCTGTCCCCGCTAAAATTCCCGCTGGAATTTGGGCAGTGGGTCAGGTCACTGAGCTGTTCCTATCAAAAAGCAGATTCATGGGGAGATGGACCCAAAAAAAGTGGGACAGTGTTGGTTTTAGCAGGTGCTGTTCCTAACTAACAGAGTTTTCCTCTCCCAGCCAGAAGGAAATGGGCTCAGTCAAGGTTCTCGGCTGGGGTTTTGGAGAGGAATAGTTACAGGGAATCAGGAGAAGTTCTTTTTTTTTGAGATTTATTTCTGAGAGCAGGGTGCTCTTTCCTGCAGGCGGGAAAGGTTTTCACTCACTTCAGGTAACACTTGGAACTCTCCTTTATTCCCAGGGTTTGGAAGGTCTGTGGCTCAGTGGAATTACTGCAAATCTGCTGGGTTTGGGGTATTTTTGGGAATCATAGAATCAGGAAATGGGTTGGGTTGGAAAGGACCTTAAGTATGATTTCATTTCAACCCAAACCATGGGCAGGGACACCTTCCACTGTCCCAGGTTGCTCCAAGCCCATTCCAAGCTGGCCTGGGATGCTTCCAAGGATGGAGCAGCCACAAAATTCTGTGGGCAACCTGTGCCTTCCTCACAGGGAAGATGATCTCCCCAAAATCCCAATCTAGCTGTACTAAACCCTACTGATTTTACTGCTAAAAATCAACAAATCATCATGTGCTGCACAAAGCAAAAAGAAACTGGAAGCACCACCCAGCTCCTTCCCCTGGCTGGAGCAATCCTGGGTCAGCTCAGGTGAAGGACCCAACCCCTCACATTCCCCCTCCCTTCTCTCCCTGATTTGCAGAGCAAACCATGTTGGGTTTCTCCTGCTCACGGCTCCGTTCCTATTAAAAAAAAAAACCCAAATTTTATTGTGGCTGCTCAGCAGCCGGAGCAGACGTGGGTGGAGGTATCGGTGGCATTCCTCAGCTTCTTGGGAGCACTTTCTGCTTGGCAGAGTATCGGGTTTAACACCCAGGATCCCTCTTCCCTGCTTCCCTGTGGGATTCCTGATGCGTTTTGTGGGAAATTCCGGCACAGAAAATTCTCAAAACCTTGTGTATGCAGGTCCAAATACAGCAGAGAAGACAGGGTTGGACTTGAGGCCTTGGAAAAGGCTTCCGGCTTTAGAGACCATGAGCAAGAATGTGGGTTTGTAGTTTGAGCAGAGATATATTAAGCTTGGTGGTGGAAAGATTTAAAGCTTTAAAGTTAATATTTAGAAGTAGTTATAAAGGTAATAAGAAGTTTTTAAGGTGTAGTTCTGTAGGATTGCGTGTCACTATATGATTTGACAAAAAAATCAAATTGCAGCAGGATTTGTGATACATTTTAATTAGCCATTGATGTGAAAGTTAATCTGTGTGGCAGTAGATAATAAACAATAAAAGGGTAGATAATGATAATAATAATAAAATTATTATTGGCTAATAAACCTTTAAAACCCCTTGCAGCCTGTGCTCTTGTGACCACTGACCACGAACTCCTGGTGTATGCGGTGAAGACGTTCTCACTCCTCGAGACTGAGGCAATAAATCATGTTTTAAGACATCTCTCAGTGGTCTCAACTCTTAAAATCCCGATAGATTTTTCATGCTGGGCCCTGGATTCAGCTGCTCCCTCCTGGAATAGTTGTAGGAGGTGGCAGGGCTTTGCTGTTTCGAACAGGATTTAATGTGTTTCACCTGGATTTAGCTCAGCCATGGATGGTTCTTCATGGATGTTCTCCCTTTCTCCTGGTTCCACTTTCCCTCCCCAAACGTGTGTGATCCACTGAGGATGGAATTGTTGAGGTTTGCAGTGGATATCAGGGAAATAAACCCCAAACTGAAGCCTCTCTCATTTGTTCGTTGCCATCATCACCTTTTAACTTTTAGGGCTCATCTTTTCAGGGTCTCGGTATCACAGCGGGAAAAAAGGGATGAGGTGGAAAAAAAGATCCAGGATCATCATCTTTCCCTTGGTGATCAAAGCGTGATCGGATTAGGGCTGATCTCCTGTGTGAGCTAGGATATTTCATTTCTTTTTATTATTATTTTTTGTTTATTCGGTTTCTGAGCAGAGGCCTCCAAAACAAGGGAGGGAAGGGAGAAGGAGGAAAGGCTGGCACAGCTGGCATTGTTCAGCCTGGGCAGGAGAAGCTTTGGGCTGAGCTCAGGGCGGCCTTGCAGGGCCTGCAGGAGCTGCAGGAAAGATGGAGAGAGACAATGGCCAAGGGATGCAGGGACAGGAGCCAGGGAATGGCTTCCCAGTGCCAGAGGGCAGGGCTGGCTGGGATCTTGGGCAGGAATTGTTCCCTGTGAGGGTGTTGAGGCCCTGGCACAGGGTGCCCAGAGCAGCTGTGGCTGCCCCTGGATCCCTGGCAGTGCCCAAGGCCAGGTTGGACACTGGGGCTGGGAGCAGCCTGGGACAGGGGAAGGTGTCCCTGCCATGGCAGGGGTGGGAATGGGTGGGATTTAAGGTCATTTCCAACCCAAACCAGTCGGGGATTCTGTGATTCCACGAAAACCAAACCAGTTCCGAGCATCCCATTTCACACCTTCCTGCCCATTTTGCGTCCCGAAGCATTTCTCACTGAAGAGAAAACAAAGTGCTTTCTATAGGACCGAACCCTCATCCATTGCTGAATTCCAAGCAGGATCCCAAAATTTTGCTTTAACTCTCACCAGTTGGAACCACTCCTCCAGCTGATCCTCCACTCGTCCAAACCTACTCATTTCTTTTTAAAAAAAGAAAAAAAAAAACCCAAAACTAAAATAGGCATCTCAGAGCAGTTCTTGGATTGCAAGGGGCAGGTTGCCATGCCACTAAACCACTGTTTATTTGTTGAGGTTTCCAGCTAGAAAACGATTGAGGGTAATTTTAACTTCCTATTTTAGCAAGCCTTGAGCGGGAGGATAAAACCTTTTGTGTCATGGATTCAAATCCACGTTAAGAGTGGAACTCTGAGCCCATAAATTGCTTTAATCGAGTTTTCTGCTTCTTTCATATCACAAGGAGGGAGCCACATCCACCTGTTCCCTTGGAAGTTTTAGCCATGGCCAATTCCCAGACCAAAGGGAAGCAGGAGGGGAGGAAAAGCTTCCACCACATGGTTTAAGTTGAGAGATTATTTCGTGCCAGAACGGAGTGTAAAATGTCAAAGGATTTGACCTCCACGCACAGAAAAAGGAGATTCCGACCTCAGCTCACCCCTTCCTTTGTAGAGAGGGAAAAAAAAAACGGGCAGAGCCACGTGAGCTGTGCTGAGGGGTTTAGAGCCTTGGGAAGCATTTAAATTTATATTTATAATAAATATAAATATATCTGTCTATGTATTAAGGTTGAGTTTCTCCCAACACCAGCCTGGAGCAGACACTAAATCCAAAATTCCTAATTTTACAGTGGTTAAAGTTAACCAGAGTGGGTAATTCCAGAAAATACAAGCATAAGGTTCCTTTACAGCAGAATTGTTTTGCGGGGCCAACAGAAATATTTGAAAATTCAGGCCCAGAAGATTCTTGTGGTGGCAGCGATGTGCAGTTAATAAATTGCATAAATAAATGGGGTTAGGAATATAATCCAAAAAAAGTGCAATTTTTTTTTTTTAAATTAGCCCACAAAATGTTCACAGAATCACAGAACCAAAAATGGTTTGGGTTGGAAAGGAACCTTAAAACCAACCAGGGAAACCTCCACTGGTCCAGGTTGCTCCAAGCTCCATCCAACCTGGCCTGAAATATTCTCTGCTATTTTCCAGCTGTTTGGTGATGTTTTCACCTGGGGAATTTATTCATTATTTACTGAAACATAAATCAATCAAGCTATTTTCTCTAGGGAAAACAAATAATCACTTTAAGCTATGCCTCTGGTTCTTTTTTAGGTTTTGAGAACCTTAAAATACCTGAGTTTGCTTCTTTCAAAGCGAAATTTGTAACCTTAGATGCTCAGTTTCCCACTTTTATGACCGAATCTAAAATCCCTGGAAACGAGAGGCTGGAATAAAAATTGCTGACAGCTCTTGAATGGAAGAATTAGCCCTGAAAGCGAAGCAAGGGAGATCATTTAAAGCTCAGCCCTTTGAATTAACACCAAACGCGAGGACCGAGGGATTATTTTGTTACGAGCCGGGCTTTTGTCTTCCTCCAGGTGCACCACACTTTGTTTAAGAGACGTTTCAAGGTCCTTGCTATCAGGATCTCGGACAAAAAAACACAGCCTGGGTTTATCAGGGCTCCCAGGAACCAGTGAAAAGCAGGGGGGGAGTCAAGGGCAGCACTGAAACCGGGGAATTACAGCAGCTCTGTTCCCTCTCCGCCTGCACCAAGCCCCAGTTTTTCATGTTTCCGTGTTTAATTTCGCTTCATAAGCCGTGCATTAATAGGATCAGGAGGATGTGCAGCGTTTCAGAAGGGGTTTGGTGGGGTGGTCACTCTGCCCCCACGTTTTGGTGCTGGAAAATGCAGTTTCCAGGCGATTTTGGGGATTGGGATTGGCGCGCTCACAGCTCCCAAACAGATCCTGAGCTTCCCAGGGTCAGAGAACTCCCAGCTCTTCCCATTCTGCCACGGGTTAAAAACTGATATATTTCCATTCCCTTTGGACACCAGGATCAGGGAATTCCCATTCTGCCACGGGTTAAAAACCGATATATTTCCATTCCCTTTGGACACCAGGATCAGAGAATTCCCAGCTCTTCCCATTCTGCCACGGGTTAAAAACTGATATATTTCCATTCCCTTTGGACACCAGGATCAGGGAATTCCCATTCTGCCATGGGTTAAAAACCGATATATTTCCATTCCCTTTGGACACCAGGATGGGAGAATTCCCAGCTCTTCCCGTCCTGCCACGGGTTAAAAACCGATATATTTCCATTCCCTTCAGATACTCTGGTGTCTCCCCGTGTTTCACCCAGCACGTGGTGCTTTCCCAGCAGATCATCCCCTTCCCACTGGATTAAAAACCTCTCCATCCCAAAAAAACAGCCCCTGGAATGTGGAGCTGGTGCTGCCCAAGCTTGGCACTTCTCTCCTTCCTGCCCTGGATGGGGCTGGATCCAGGACTTGTGGATGTTCTCTCCACCCCCAGAGGGTTTCGCCACCATGATTTGGGTCATGTCCATCCTGATCAGGGAAGATCCCCTTTAATGGATCCTCCTCCATCTCCTGGAGAGGGAATTTCCACCAGGATCCTGCTCTGGATGAGGAGAAGGAAATGGTCTTCCTCCTTTCCCACTCTCTTCCATGCCAGCAGCCACCAAAAATTCCTGTGCGAGGAAAAGAAGGAGCTGAAGCCACTCCGTGGTGGGGACCTGGAGCTCCAGTGCCACAGCCACAGGAAATTTCTGGAAGTGGGGATGCCTTCCCAAAATATTTTGCCAACCAAATCCGTGGAGCTGGCAGGGCTCCAAGTGGCTCCATCAAAAAAAAAAGGGAATTTTTATAGAGAGAAATATCATTTTCCTGAGAGTGCAGGATGTGATTTGCATCTATTGCTCGGCAGATAATATTGCTCTAGAATTCCATCAGAAACTTCCACAGTTTTCCTTTTTCAGGAGCACTTCTGAAGTGCCACCAGCTGCGGATTCATCCTGGTGTCCATTTGTGGTGTCACAAACCAGTTTGCATCCAAACTGGTCAGCACACGAGCTGGGTTAGCACACACAGAACAATTCCTCTGGAATTCTGGCCCATGGGAATCCACTCGGAGGAAAAACTCCTGCTCTTTTTTCACACCTCCCTACTACAAGTAGAGATACAAACCTCCTGTTTTATAGAGTTGTAGAATGATTTGGGTTGGAAGGATCATCTCCGTGGCTGCCCCCGGATCCCTGGCAGTGTCCAGGGCCAGGTTGGAAAGGGCTTGGAGCACCCTGGGATAGTGGAAGGTGTCCCTGCCCCAGATTTGGATGATCTTTAAGGTCCCTTCCAACCCCAGCCATTCCATGATCCTCTAAGATGTGCATAATAAACTAAATAACTGCAGTTATTAGAGAATTCTTATATATTAATACATTGTCCGTTTTTCTCCTGGCTCTGCCCCTCCGTGTAATTTTTTATTTGTCATTTCATCCCCCGTGGAATTGGGCTCCTTACAGCAGGAGCTGCATCTTCCATTGGCTTTCTGAAGCCTGCAATTCCATTTGGATCCTTCCCAAAGGCTGATTTGGCCAGGGATAAAATTCGGAGACTATCACAGACCATCTCTGCCAAGCCTTTGCCTTGTCAGCTGTGACACAGCACGGGGGCGGTGACCCCCAGCCCAGGGATGGGAGCAGCCTCAGGAATTCCAACTGGGCCATTAGGAATCTCCTTCATTCCTGGGAGGGTTTCCTGGGAGGAACTCGAGGCAGAACAACCGGAGAACAACACAGGTGGGATACACAGAGCAGGTGAGGCCTTGGTTTAAAGGAGGGGTTGGCAGAGCCAGATCAATTCAGTTTTCCAGAAGAAAGGAAGAGGGGAAGGACAATTCCAGGCATTAAGCACGGCAGAGAGGCTCAGCAGCAGGGAGGGAGCAGAACCATTTGGTGCTGGCTCCAGAACAAGCTGTTCTCTCTACACTGTCAATGAATTTAGGCTGGAAATGAGGAGATGGTTCCTAAGGATCAGAGCAGCCCTGGATGCCTTCCAGGGGCTCTCAGACACACAAAGACGGAGTTTAAGATGGATTTTGCTCTGTAAGTGCAGAGCTCGAGGTGTGGCTGGGCTGCAGGGCCCAGGAGATGCTCTCCAGGCCCATCTTTGCTTCCATTCAATCAATTCCCTGCACCACTGGCTTCATCCAGGGAGTTCTAATTCTCCAGAACATGCAGGAGAACGTTTGGGATCTTCTCTCTCTGCTCTGGAGCCAGGCTGGGAGAGCTGGGGGTGCTCCCCTGGAGAGGAGAAGCTCCAGGGAGAGCTCAGAGCCCCTGGCAGGGCCTGAAGGGGCTCCAGGAGAGCTGCAGAGGGACTGGGGACAAGGCCTGCAGGGACAGGAGCCAGGGAATGGCTTCCAGTGCCCGAGGGCAGGGCTGGCTGGGATCTCGGGCAGGAATTGTTCCCTGGCAGGGTGTTGAGGCCCTGGCACAGGGTGCCCAGAGCAGCTGTGGCTGCCCCTGGATCCCTGGCAGTGCCCAAGGCCAGGTTCGACACTGGGGCTGGGAGCAGCCTGGGACAGGGGAAGGTGTCCCTGCCATGGCACAGGTGGGATGGGATGAGCTTTAAGATCCTTTCCAACCCAAACCATTCCATGATTCCAGGATTCCATGAGTCTCAGCCCTTTCCTCTGTTGTATCTCAGTCTCAAGATAAAACCTTTCCCTGCAAACTCCCAGTTCCCACGCAGACCTCCAGGCCCTCAGCAGTTCCCTGGATAAATCCCACCTGTGCCTTTCCAGCACTGGGATCTGTCCGGCTCCTCCAGGATTCCTTCCCTTCAGCCTCAGATTTGTCGCTCCCACACGGGGCAGAGCGAGGTGAGGATCCAATTCCTCAACACCTGCCCATGTTTCCAGCAGCATTCTCAGCTCCAGGGCTCAGCCTTGCTCAAGAGCTTCACATCCAGCTTGGAAAACAACAAAAAATCCACCCCAACAACAACAACAACAAAAAAAAGGCTTGAAATTGTTTGGCTTTTCCATCAACTAATGGAAAGAGTTATGTCATGGTGGTTAATCTGCAAGATTTCCAAGTGTCGATATATTTGAGATACCAATCTTCATATTCCAAATGCCTGGCACTTCCTGGGATTGAAAAAAGCAGCAGATAAAGCAACAAGTATGTTCTCAGTGCCCAGGCAACACCTGCACTTCCTCCGATTTTTCTCCTGCTTTTTTTCCCATATTTTTCCCACCACACGGAGCATCCTCAAGGATAGCTCTAAATAACAAAAAGGAAGTCTTGGGTTTCAAGCAGAGAAGTTGAGGGATCTGTGTTTTGTTCTACGTTTCGACACTAATTCCATGATTTTTTTCGGCAAATAGTTGAGAGCTGGATTTTTGACAGAGCATTTAGGAAAACTGAGGAGGCAGAAAGGTGTTTCAGGATTTTTGAAGGTGTCCAAGCACCTAAACCACGGAGAAACCAGTCCCCAGGGCTTTCCCTGCCTTTGGAAAACCTTCTCCCTGAATCTCCAGGTAGCTCTAAAATTGGGCAGCTCATGCCCAGGCACAATTTTATTTTCATTAATCAGCCCATGTCTTTTACCACGGCAGAACTGATGGATCCTGAGAGCAGAGCTGGCAGGCAGGGACAAGTATTCCCAGCTCAGTTTTGGACTTGCACGGCGATTCCTTCTGGTTTGTTTGGTTTGATCCCCTTCCACTCCCTGAGCCCTTCTCCCGTTGTGTCCTGGGCAAAGTGGAGCTGATCTCTGACCCAGGGCAGGAATTTTGTGCCAGGATTTTCCCAGAGAATTCCCTAGGCTCACTCCCTGCTCCCTTATCTCCTTCACCTCTCCAAGGTGGAGCCTCTGCCTGCTCTTCTCATTTTTGGGGGTAGCATCTTCCAGCTCTACCTTATTTCTGCCTCCTGGGGCTCTTCCTTTTCCATGGAAACACCTCAGCCTGGCTCCCTGCTCTTTCCCAGGACTAATCTCATCTCATCCTGGAGGTGTTTAAAGTAAATATCCCTGCCTGCCCCAAGGGCAGCTTTAAACTGGATATTGGGAAAGAATTGTTCCCTGGTAGGGTGGGGAGGCTCTGGAATAGAATTCCCAGAGAAGCTGTGGCTGCCCCTGGATCCGTGGAAGTGTCCAAGGCCAGGTTGGAGCACCCTGGGACAGTGGAAGGTGTCCCTGTCCATGGCAGGGGTCGGAACAAAATGATCTTTAAGGTCCCTTCCGATCCAAACCATTCCACGATTCTGAAGTTTGGATGGCAAACGTTCAGCATTTGAGTTTATTTTGTCGTGCTTGGGGTTGCTCCCCACTGGCCCTCAGAGCATTTTCTTGGCCTTTGAATGTCCCAGTCATGAGGAAGATGAAAAGCGCTGATTGCAAAACTCCGGTAAATCAAATCTCTCTGAGTTCTTTACAGGCAAACCCAGTTTCTTTCCACAGCATTCTCCTCTCTAATCCCCTCTTGGCAGAACACACCAAGGTTTGGATACCGGAGCTCGAATTACCTTCGTGGTAAATAAAACAAACTAAATAAATAAATAAATAAATAAATAAGGTCTCCTTAACCCTAAAAAACAAACACCCACTGAAAGCAGCTCCTCGTTCACCTGGTGCTGCCCAGGTGCCAGGAGACGCCACTCGGATTTTGTAATTGAAGGCGTTCTTTGCCCTCAAATTCTGAATTGAACATCTCCAAACTTGAGCTGTTGTTGGGGCCCGGGCTCTGCTCCCGGGGAACAGGGACAGGACGAGAGGAAACAGCCTCCAGCTGTGCCAGGGGAGGTTTAGTTGGATAATCAGGGAAAATTTCCTCCTGGAGAAGGCAGTCAGGCCTTGGGAGGGGCTGCCCAGGGAGGTTTGGAGGTGTCCAAGGAAGGCCTGAACGTGGCCCCCAGTGCTCTGGGCTGGGTGGGCATCAGGCACGTGATCTTGGGGGTCTTTCCCCACCTTAATTCTGAGATTTATCCATGGCTCCTTCCAAAGGCTGCTCTGCCCGGCCTTTGACAGGACACAGCACCAGACAGGATCGTTCCCTCAGGAGCCCCGGGTGGTGCCAGCGCTCACAGGGCTCCTTTTATGTGGCTGAGTACACACAACACCCTTAGCAAACTCCTGGCCGAGCTTTCCCTGTGTATTCAGCCTATTATGACCCCGACAAATGGGGATTGTTCACAGGCCAGGAACAATGGGCTGGGGATGTGCTGGAGGAGGCAGTCAGTGACCTGGGGAAGTGCACATTAGATAATCAAATAGGCTCCGTTCGACCATTCCCAGCCTATTTGTACAAATCTGCTCTTAAAAGCATCGAAAACCACCAGGATATTCAAGAGGGCCGTTTAAAAACTGGGGGTTTGCTCTCGGGCTGGGTTTGAATTCCAGCAAGAAATTCCCGGCTCCGTCTCAGAGGTTTCTTTTGGTTTGTCTGCATGGGGCAAAATGCTCAGTTCGATATCAGGGATTCTGGGAGCTTCCAGGGTTTATTGCTCAGCTTCAGGAACTTTCAGGGATATTTACCTAAAGAGATGTTTGGAACGTCCTTGGTCAGGTACCCAAAAATGGGACAGAAATAATTGGAAGCAGAAACTATTGGAGTTTGCACCCTCTTTCAGAGATTGCTCGGATTTGGAAGGGACCTTAAATCCCACCCAGTGCCACCCCTGCCATGGCAGGGACACCTTCCCCTGTGCCAGGCTGCTCCCAGCCCCAGTGTCCAACCTGGCCTTGGGCACTGCCAGGGATCCAGGGGCAGCCACAGCTGCTCTGGAAAATCCATCCCAGCCCCTCCCACCCTGACAGGGAGGGATTTTTTTCCCAACATCCCACCTAAAGTTGTTATTTTTTCAGTTTGAAGCCATTCCCTGGCTCCTGTCCCTCTGTGCCTTGGCCATTGTCTCTCTCCATCTTTCCTGCAGCTCCTTCAGGCCCTGCAAGGCCACCCTGAGCTCAGCCCAAAGATTCTCCTGCCCAGGCTGAACAATCCCACTTCTTCTTGGCCTTTTGCACATTTAAATACAATTATTAATTATTATACATAAACCTTGGCCAGTCTGGGCTCTCTAGGCTTACTGCGAATTGAATTCAGGTGATCAATACCAACAAAAAAACCCAATGAAACCAAAATTCCTTTGCATGGAAAACAATTCCTGTAAACTGCTGCATCCTCTGGCCCGTAGGAGGGACAACACTGAGTGAAAGCAAACTCTTCATTTTATTGGGGTGGTGATTTACAGCTGGCTGAGCAAGGCGTGCACTGGTGGGGCTCTCAGCTCTCATTGCAGATAGATTTCATTTCCCAATTCCCACGTCCAAACAATGCTCCTCATTCTGCAACCTGTGAACAACTCCTCCAAAACTCAGTGCCTTTGATATCCTTGAGAGCTACATAAATATGAGCAATTTGCCATGCAAAACCAGGGGCAAATTTGAATTCGGGATTAATAAGTTCACGGGGGAAGGAATCCGCCAGCAAACAGGAGCTGCTCTGACACACAGCATAAAAGTGAACACTTGTGTTACCTCGAAAAGGGGAAAAGTGGGAAAGTNTGGCACTGCCTGGGCTGGGAGGGCTTTTCCAGCCTCAGGGATTCCAGGGAAAGGGAAGGAGACATTTCAAGTGGGGGAACCCCATCCCTGGGTGTTTGTGCCAGGCTCTTGTGCCCAGGGTGGTCTCAAGCATCAACCTCCCCCTGCCTTGGCCAGCAGGAGCTGCAGGTGGATGGGGCCAGGACCAGCCTGGCACCTGCAGGAGTCATGGAGAGAGGGAAGGAGGAAGAGAGAGAGAGAGAGAGAGAGAGAGAGAGGAGGAAAGAGAGAAAGGGGGAAAGAGAGAGAGAGAGAAAGGAAGAAAGAAATAAAGAGAGAGAGAAAGAAAGAGAGAGAAAGAAAGAAAAAGAGAGAAAGAAAATGAGAGATAGAGAGAAAAAGAGAAAGAAAGAGAGAGATAGAAAGAAAGAAAGAAGGAAAGAAAGAAAGACAAACAGCTGTGCTAATCCCTGTGCTTGTTTGATCATGTTCAGAAGCTCCCAAACTGCCATGGCAGGGCACGGTTTTGTTTCGGGAGGGTGGTGCCTACTGAGGGCACGTCCATGTGATTTTTTGTATTTGTACATTAAACATTTCCCCAAGATGTAATTCCTTCCCTCCTGCACTCAGAATAAAGAGACTTTATGAGCCGAGCTACCTCCATAAAGCAAGCAGAGGAGGGCTGTTGGGGCAAGATAGGGCAAATGGAAATGTGTCTGAGCTGGCTGCTCCACCCAGCCTCTCATCTTTTGGAGAAACAAAACAAAACAAAACAAAAAAAAAAATCATAAATGTTTCCAATGAGCGAGAGAGGCCAGGGCTGATGAGCACAGACGGTCTGCAGGCATCTGCCCAAGGAGCTGACGCTTGGCTGGTACATCCTCCTCTGATTTATGCTCTGTGTGTGTGTCTTAAGCCTTAAATTGTCGAGTCTCTGGCTGGCTGCGGCGGGATTCGGGGAGGGTGGGAGGGCGTTTGCAGCTCACGGAGCTGGCGCTGATACCGGGGCTCCTGGCACCGAGTCAGTCCCAATCTCACACCTGTCTGAGACAATGGGGGCCTTGTTGCACACATCCCCACCAAACGCTGTCATCCCACTTGTTTGTCGTGTTGGAAGGAGGAGGGAGAAAAAAAGTAAAGGGAGGAGTGAGGGAGCGCTGTCTCCTCACAAGAGGAGCATATCCCTCTTTTTCTCGGTGGGAAAATGTATTTACAGGGCTGGAGGGAGAGATGGAGAGAGATTATGTGCAAGGATTGGAGTGACAGGACAAAGGGGGGCGGCTTCAGACTGATTAAATTAGATTAAATATCAGATATTTGCCTTGGTTGTGCATCCTTGCCCTCGTGGTCTCCCTTCAGCCACTCTTTGCCCTCCAGTTCTGCAGCACAGATGTCTTAGAGGTGCTCCCTGTGGGAGCTGGGATGGTTAGGAACTTTCTCCTGCCCTTTCTGTTTTGTCATTCCTGGAGCTGAGCTGGTGGCAGAGGGAGGCAGGGGCTGCACGCCTGTCCTGGGCCGGTTTTTCCATTTCATCTGTTCTTGTGGTGAAGCTGGGGAAGGGGCTGGAGGCCCAGGAGGGGCTGAGGGAGCTGGGCAAGGGGCTGAGCCTGGAGAAAAGGAGGCTCAGGGGGGACCTTGTGGCTCTGCACAAGTCCCTGCCAGGAGGGGACAGCCGGGGGGGTCGGGCTCTGCTCCAGGGAACAGGGACAGGAGGAGAGGGAACGGCCTCAGGCTGGGCCAGGGCAGGCTCAGCTTGGGCAGCAGCAGGAATTTCCCCATGGAAAGGGTGCTCAGGCCTTGGCAGGGGCTGCCCAGGGAGGTTTGCAGTGCCCATCCCTGCAGGTGTCCCCTGGAGGTGGCACTCAGAGCTCTGGGCTGGGGACAAGGTGGGCACCGGGTACCGCTGGGACTCAGTGACCTTGGAAATCTTTCCCAGCCTCAATGATCCTGGGATTCTCTGCCTGTGCCATTCTTGCTGCAGCCTCCATTCTTTGCCCCAAAACTTCTTCTTGAGCAGCAGAGTCGGGAGGGGGAAATGAGAGCGAGGCGCCTCTGTCCCACAGCAAGGGGGGAAAGGGTCAGAATTGGAGCAGAACACAACTCCTTGCTCTCCTCACCGGCCCAGCTGAGGCTCTGCCCTGGCACCTCACTGGGAGAGGAAGACGAAGGATTCCCTCTGCGAGGTCAAAGACAGCAAAGCTCCCGCTGCCGGTCCTCGCACGCCTTCCTTCGTTTGGGCACCCGGGAGAAGGCCCCCAGGTGAGAAAGGCAGACAGGAGCTGGATGTTTTCGATGTTATCTCCTCCAAACCCCGCTCCCAGTCCAGTGGTGGCCACTCTCCAGCGCTGCTGGGCTGCTGGGGAGCAGGAATGGCTCCTTCAGCCTTCACAAACAGCATTTCTGCCTCGGGGCCCAAATCCTTCCAACATTTGCCTGGGTAATTGTCTGGCTTTGCCTCCTTGTGGCTCAGACTCATCTGGAAGTTCAGACTGGCTCAGAGAGAGAGGGTGAGGACGGGGAAGAGCTGCTGGAGCACGGGGGGATGGAGCCCTTCGTCTTGAATCCCCTGGCAGGAGGTGCCAATGCAGCTCCGAAATCATTTTGGGATGGCGGCGGGGGAAGAAATGAGTAATGCAGCGTCTTAATTGGAACAGATGAAAGAGCTGCACAAATAAACAAAGGGGATTTTTTTTTTTTTGTGTTAGTTTGTTTCTCTGGCAGCCTCAAAATATCAACAACTGCAAAACAACTCCAGCAAATGTATAATTCTGGATGAATTCAAACTAATTGTTTTCAAATGTTGCTGGGGTTTGTTTTTTGTTTTTTGTTTTTTAATTGTGGAAATGTAGACATTAAAAAAAATATTTAAATTCAATAATAATAATTCAATTTTTGAAGTTTTTCCCTCCTGACCGAATCATCCATATAATCAACAGTAACCTTGGGGTTTTGCCACTGCCTTGGGTTTTTACATTAAACACAAAAACATTTGCTCTTACCCCTATTTAAATAATATTTGCTTTCGTATCAAGATTATGTTTAGCTTTGAGATGGTTTCTGAAATGGGAAAAAGTTCCTTTTACTCATAGTGATGACTTGGGGCTCTCCTTGCCTCAGCTGCCCAGAACTGCTCTGCTCAGCACGTTGGGGGCAGCTCAGATGTGCTCAGCTGAGTTTCCAAAAGCTTCCTGACGTCTCTGAGGTTCAGAATTGCTGAGGGAGAGCAAGAATTTTACAGGAGATTTCGTGGCAGACAAGGCTGGCCACGGGGTTGCGTTTGAAAAGAGATTTTTAGCAAGCTGGACTTTCCAAATCCAGAAGGTTTTGGTAGCTAAAGGTCAGGTTTTGGTATCGAAAGGTCAATTTTGAAGCTGTTTAATACAGAAAGCAAAACTCCTTTTTGTAGAAAACATCCAGCATTTGCCATTCCATCAAAGAAATCTTCCTCAGCCTGGCAAAACAACAGCACTTTGTTGGTTAAGACTGGGAATTACTGTATTTCTTCCACCCCGGGACATTTTGCAACATTTGACGTGTGTTGACACTTCTGTTCTCTACAGGATTACAACTTTCCTTCCACGCTGTTATTCCTCACTCCACCCTCGCTGCTCACACCTCCCTGCACACAAACCAGGAATACGGACAGGGATGGAAGGACACAGAATTTAGGGAAGCAGGGCAGGGATTGTCCCTCTGTGCTCCAGGGCTGTGGCCAGTTCTGGCTCCTGCAGGAGAGCCCTGCAGGGGCTGGAGCGTGTCCAGGGCAGGGCAGGGAGCTGGGGAAGGGGCTGGAGGCCCGGGAGGGGCTGAGGGAGCTGGAAAGGGGCTGAGCCTGGAGAAAAGGAGGCTCAGGGGGGACCTTGTGGCTCTGCACAAGTCCCTGCCAGGAGGGGACAGCCGGGGGGGTCGGGCTCTGCTCCAGGGAACAGGGACAGGAGGAGAGGGAACGGCCTCAGGCTGGGCCAGGGCAGGCTCAGCTTGGGCAGCAGCAGGAATTTCCCCATGGAAAGGGGGCTCAGGCCTTGGCAGGGGCTGCCCAGGGAGGTTTGCAGTGCCCATTCCTGCAGGTGTCCCCTGGAGGTGGCACTCAGAGCTCTGGGCTGGGGACAAGGTGGGCATTGGGCACCGCTGGGACTGCCTGGGCTGGGAGGGCTTTTCCAGCCCCAGGGATCCTGGGATTCTGTGTGGTTGTCCCAGGTTCCCCACAGGAAAAGCTCCAGGAGAAGGGGCAGGGACGTGCCCAGGACTTGGGACAGGAGCAGCTGCCCCCAGGAATCACTGACTGGTGGCTCAGGTGAATCCCCTTTCCAGGGCAGCCCCTGAGCAGAGCACTCTGATGGAGAGTCTCTGTCCAGAACATTTCAGGCTGATCCCTGAGCATTCCCAACCCTCTGCCTGCTTCTTCAGGGCTGTCATTTTTGGCACCTTGCTTTGGAAGGACACTGAAGGGTTTCTGTGTGGGTTGATTTGATTTTCTTCGCCTTGTCACCTTCAGGAACACCTGAGAGAAGCCCTTTGACCCTCAAAGCTCCTGCTCCCTTCCCCTTCAGATTTAGAATCAGCTTGTTCTGAGCAGGGACAGCACCCAGGGAGCGGCTGGAGCTGGGCCAGCAGGGATGGAGGGTGGATTTTCGGGCAAGGCTCTTCCCCCCGAGGGTGCTGGCACTGCCCAGGCTCCCCAGGGAATGGGCACGGCCCCGAGGCTGCCAGAGCTGCAGGAGCCTTTGGGCAGCGCTGCCAGGGGTGCCAGGCTGGGATTGTTGGGGCTCTGGGCAGGGCAGGGTGGGACTCGATGGTCCCTGTGGGTTTATTCCCACTCAGGATGTTCCATAAAATCTGTTGGGACATTTCCATGTGCCCAGCAGAGCTGATGTCCCAGCTGAGCTGCACCCAGTGCATGTCTTGAACCCCGAGCCCACAACTTTTGGAAAAGGTTGGCCGTGGAGATGAATCCTTGCTTTCCTCCAGTGCTCCTCCCCTTGGCTGTGCCCCTGCAGCCTCTCTGCTCCAGGGTGGCTCAGGGGACAGGTCCCGCTGCCACCTCCCGTGGCCACGGGCCGGCTGGAAGGGGCTGCTGCATTCCTCAGCTGCTCTCCAAGTGCCGAGGGATTTCGGAGAGGGAGCAAAACATTTCCTCAGTGGCATTCTAAATGGATTTCTGGCCTGAATGCCCCTGACAAGGCGCTGAGCTGCGGCTTTCAGCACCTCCTTCTGGGCTCAGCTCCTTTTCCATCTGGCCTGTGCAGATCTCAAACCAGCCGGAGAGTTTCGGGGAGCAGATCCCTTAGGAGAGTTTTCAACGAGCCTGGTTTAGTTTAGGGCCATAACGAGCAACAGCTCCTCAGTTCCCTTTCACGACACAATCCCTGCGTGGTTCTCAGCCAAGCTGTCTGCACAGGGAGATGTTCACGTGGAGAGGACCTCACCTCCCCTCGTAAATCAAAGCTGCACTCCGGAGAGAGGTTCCATCCCGCAGCGTTTCTCTCAAGGTCACCTCGGCTGTTCAAGTATGAAGGTTGCATTTGATATGTCACTTACTTCCTCAGTCAAATGAGCCAGGCTGTCTTTAGATCATCAGAGATCTGCTCATTACCAAAAGTTGTTTTTTAATCCTGATCTGTGATGGGATTTAAAAGAATCCAAGCAGATTTTCGTTTGCCATCCTGAATAAGGGTCTGGGGGGTGATTCAGCGCCCCTGGATGAATCCTCCTTTATTAGTTTATCTGCTTTCTTCTGAGCACTTGGGATGGCATCATGAAAGTGGAAATGGCTGTTATCTTCAAAGGCCCCTTTTGTACTGACAAAACTTCACCTTGCCCACTCGTATTAATAATCTATTGCCATCCTAATTAGTTCACATCAAGGTCAGTGTTTGGTGGGGGATAAAATGTCTGTAAGCTCCAGAGAGAGAGTTTTTCTTCCACTGCTTTCATGCTGGGAAAGAGGAGGGAGCAGTGAAAGTGGAAAAGAAGGGGTGGATGAGGACTTTTTGTTTATCTCTAGGCTAAAGGACTTGGATATGGAGTAATTAGTCCACATCATCAGGAGCAACCCGTGGGACACCTGAGGCCACACTGTGTTCACTCATTTATCACCCAGTGAACTGTAGGATCTCCTTCCTTCAATCCTCCTCTCCTTTCAGGCACTGATTTTCCAGTGGGAACAACACACCCAAGGGGTTTTCAGCCTCAAATTTGTCTTGAAATGTAGACAGAGAATTTTAAATATTTTACTGTGACAGGAACTCCTGACTGCCCAGAGCAGCTGTGGCTGCCCCTGGATCCCTGGCAGTGCCCAAGGCCAGGTTGGACACTGGGGCTGGGAGCAGCCTGGGACAGGGGAAGGTGTCCCTGTCATGGCAGGGGGGGGTGAGATGACTTTTAAGGTCTGAGGCTGAGCTCCAGGGGATCAGAACACCCCCACAGGAGCAGCAGGCTCGGGTCCAGCCCATGAGTGTGGATGCTTTGCTTGAGAGAGGGAGGTGCAGCTTTGGCACCACAACATACTAAGGATTTAAAGCTCTTAGAGTGTCCAAAGGAAGGAGATGAGGATGGTGAAGGCTCTGGAGGGGCCGCATGAGGAGAGGTCGAGGGAATTTGGAGCTGGAGGAAAGGAGACTTGGGGGAGACTCACTGGGGCTACAGCTCCTCAGAGGGGCAGCTCCCATCTCTGCTCCTGGCACAGGGACAGCGCCCAGGGAGCAGCCGCAGCTGGGCCAGCAGGGATGGAGGGTGGATTTTAGGGCAAGGCTCTTCCCCAAGAGGGTGCTGGCACTGCCCAGGCTCCCCAGGGAATGGGCACGGCCCCGAGGCTGCCAGAGCTGCAGGAGCCTTTGGGCAGCGCTGCCAGGGGTGCCAGGCTGGGATTGTTGGGGCTCTGGGCAGGGACAGGGCTTGGATTGATGATCCTTATGGGGTTATTCCCACTCAGGATATTCCATGATTTAATCACATGTCTACAAACTGTGACTCAGTGCGACTTCCAGGTGCTGGCTCGGGGAATATCTCTCCATTTCCTTTAGTCTTGCTTCACCCCGGGAAAGAGAAACTCCGGAGGTGTATCCAGGCTGGGATTCGTTTCCCTGAGCTGCAGCCATCTGCACGCCGTGTGTCTGTGTCTGACACAGTCATGGGCTGTCTGTGCCATGGAGGAGAAAACCAGCTGTTCGCGGGCTGTGATTCACCCTCCTGGCTCGGCTGGGACGGGCTCCCTTAGGGTGAAACCACTCGAACCCCGCAAGTGTCTGCTCCGCCTGCAGTCTAGACAAGGCAGCTCCGAGGCGTGGAGCTCTCCGGTGGGCTGGATGCCGCCCCGGGAGCCGGGACAGCGGCGGGCAGCGTTATTACACTTGCTACACAAACCGTCTGTGCTTCCAGGGCGCGATTTCCCTGCGCAGGGCAAGGCTGGGTTTTACCGGAGCGCTTTACCCGGTTTTACCGGGCCGATCCCCCCCCTCCCCGAGCTGTTGTTGCGGGTGAACTTTCCCCGCCGAGGTGACACCAGGTAAATTCTCTGACTCAGCCCAGCCCGAGCCTTGCCCTCGCCGTGCTCCAGCCGAAGCCAGGGCGGCAGGAATCCCTCGGGGGGCAGCGTGGGGATCGAGGAATTCATCAGCTGGGGGGGCAAAGAGGAGAGCAGCGTGGGGGAGCCGGGGCAGCTGGAGGCCGGGGAGGGCACAGGAGGGGCAGGAGCTTCACCCGGCAGCGTGGTTCCCCTCCAGACGGGAGAGCTGGGATTCCTCCCCGCGGATTTACGGGGACAAGAAAGGAGCAGCGGCCGCTCCAGGAGGGGCCGTCCCGCGGTCCCTGTGCGGGTCAGGGCGAGGGGCTGCGGGTGTCACCTCCCCGGAGGGCACAGCGGGGACATCGGCTGCTCTGCGTCCCTGAATTCCCGCTGTCCGTCTGGCCTTCGGGACAAACTCCCAGATAGGGCAGGACCCGGCAGCGGCTCCGAGTCTGGCGGCTCCTCCCGGGGAGCCGCGGCAGGGGAAGGTCAAGGTTGAATTCTTTAATTCTTCTTTTTTTTTTTTTTTTTTTTTTTTCATTGCTCACCCTCGCAGGGAAGGAGGGCAGAGGAGGATGGGGGTGGGCCGGAGTCTGTCTCCCTCTTGGAACAAATACCTGCAGCTCTCCGCGCTGACTCACACCCCGGAGACAAAGAACAATGCATCCTTCCCCTCGCGGGGCTGCGCTTTCCGAGGCGGGCTGTCCCCGGCACCGCCGCCAGCCCGGGAGGAGCGGAGGGACGGTCCGAGCCCCGCCGGGGCGCTCTGCCGCGGTACCGACCTGCCGCGATTGTGAAATCCCGGGATTCTCACTCCCGGGACCGGCCGCGCTTCCCGCTCCGGGCGCTGAGAGGGGTTTTTTTTGGGGGGACCCCTTGGGACGCTGCTCGTTTCTTTTGGGCCCGTGGTGCCTGTAAAGCTCTGAGCAGCTCTTCCAGGCGGCGGTGAACTCGAGGGATGAAGATTTTTCCCTCCTTTATCCCCAAAATATCCACAGTGGCTTGCTGCCGGTGCCTTCAATACCATCTCTAAACATCTTGCTGTCACTGCAGCCCCAACTTTTCCTTGACATGGATGTGAGGGGAATGAAGGAAATTTTAAAAAAAAACAAAACACCACCACAACAAAAAACCACCCTTTGGGATGCACTCCTTTGGTTTTCCTCCTTCCCTGGCAGCCCTTTCTAAAGAAAAGCTGGTGAAAAAAGTCTTCACCGCCACAGCTAGAACAGCCCCAGCCGCCTCGTTTGAAAGGTTTGATGTTCGTCCTCATAATCTCAGGAGGCGATGCCTTGGCGTGGAGAAACTCCCTCACTCCCCCATCCCAAAGGGCTTTTAGAGGCTCCGAAACTGCTCCAGCCTTCTGAACACGCCGCAGGACTCCAGGAACAGTGAAAATAAAACGAAAGCAACCACTTGAGGCGGGAGGTGCCCGCCAAAGATCCCTCTCCCAGGGAACAGCCGGGGATTTGGGGCGCCTCTCCCACCTCAAACCTCTGTCACCGTCACTGTCCGCCAGAACGGCTCCTGTCACCTGTCACCATCCTCCAAGGGCTGACAGGGAGAGCAGGGAGGGCTCCTCTCCCAGAAATTCCCCGTGGAAAGGAGAATCCCTTTGGAAAACTTTTCCCCGGGGGGGGGG
>WBMY01018189.1:1186-24096 GCA_013397315.1 Donacobius atricapilla | reverse complement strand
TTCAGGGGGGGTTCAGGAGGGTTCGGGGGTCGCGGGGCCGGCGCTGCCCGGAGCGCCAGCGCCACCCAGCGGCCACGCCGCGCAACTGCCGGCGCGGGACCGCCAACATCTGGCAGAACATCTGGGGGAAAAAAAAAAAACAGCTGGAAAAGCAGCCGTGAAGGCGCGAAACCAGCGCGAGAACCCCGCGAAGGGGGTGGGGGGGGGACCCCGCTGTCGGGAGGATTTTTTTCCGCCCCGTCCCTCCCTCCCAGCGCGTTCGGATAAATGGTTCAAGGGTTGCGCAACATCGGCACGGGTTAATTACAGCTGTTAATTACGGCGCCCGGAGAACGCGGCGATTTCGGGGCAATAAAACAAGACGAGGCACGAAAGGCGGTTCAAGAGTCGGTGCTTGATGGGGAGGGAAGGGGACGGGAGAGCCGGTGACTGCTCGGAGAGGTGTGAATTATTGCACCATAATTCTGGCCCCGCGGGGCTTGGGCGCGATTAATAACTGTTTTCGTGTTCGAAATGCGTTTTCTCACACCATAAAAAAAGCAGAAATGGAAAGTCAGCGCTGGTGGGAGAAGCGCTGGGAGGACTGGGCACCGACTTCCCGGGTTTCGTGGTATTTTGAGCTGCTTTTCAGTGATTTGGGGGGATCTTGTCTGGCTTGAAATCCATGCGGACCCAAAAGTCTTTGAGGTGATTTCCCTGTGTTGAAGTAGCTCTCCCTGGAAGTCTCTTCACAGATATTCCAAGCTGGGAAGCAACTCCCGTTTATTTGCACCAGATTTTCACCAGATCAGCTTCAACCTGCCAAGCTACCAACTCCTGAGCCCTCTTTATTTGGGAAGCAGGAAAGACTTCGTTGCTTTTTTTTTTTCAATGTGTTCAATTCCAACCCATTCCAGTTTAATTTTGGGAAAACCTGAAAACTGAAGGAAAGCAGATATCCCCAAAATAAATTATTGTTTGAGGCCCTTGATCCGGCAGCTGGAAATGGAAACCTTGACTTTACTGGGAGCTGGGTCTGCCTCTTGGTACTGAAACTGGGCCATAAAAATGCAATTCCAGGGATGCTTCTCTCCACTCCTTATTAAAAACCTGGGAGGGTGATGCCTGGGGTTCTCAGCACAACCTGCTTTCATGTGTGTCCATCTATAATTCACTATATTAACATCCCTCAATCGAGCGCAGCTCCTTAACCACTCTGATGGCAAAAAGGGAATCTTTAAGAGCGAATTCAGGGATTGGGAATGCAGGTAGCAAGACAGAAAATTGATTCGTTGTTTGAGCCTTCACTTAAGAAGGACTTAATGGGATGAGGAGATTAATAAAGGAGGTCTCTGGGGCTGCTGGCACTGCTGTAGGGACCCCAGAGGTCAAGGTACCAGGAAATGGATGAGGCGGGTCAGGTACTTCCAGGATTTTTGTGGATGTCCTTACAGAGGTTTTGGTTCATTATTTGATTTTCAGTCAAGCTGCAGCTTTGTGCACTGATGGTTTTCCTTCTGGGGGGCATCGGGATGAGCATTCCCAGCAGGTCAGGGGCGATCCTGCCCCTCTGCCCAGCCCCGCGGGCACCTCTGGGTGCTGTGCCCAGCCCTGGCTCCTCAGCACAGCAGGGACAGGAGCTCCTGGAGCTGAGGAAGGGCCTGGAGCAGCTCCGTGCCCAGGAGAGGCTGAGGGAGCTGGGGCTGCTCAGCCTGGAGAGGAGCCCCAGCTGAGAGGGGCCCTCAGCCTGGGGTGTCCCTGTCTGTCCCTGGGTGTCCCTGGGTGTCCCAGTCTGTCCCAGTCTGTCCCTGGGTGCAGGGAGGGCAGAGCAGCCCCAGGCTCTGCTCCAGGCCCAGCAATGGCCCCAGAGCCACGGGCAGGGACTGAGCCCAGCAATTGCCCTGAAATTCTGCCCTGGGCAGGGACTGAGCCCAGCAATTGCCCTGAAATTCTGCCCTGGGCAGTGCCCAGCCCTGAGCAGAGCCCAGAGAGGCTGGGGGGTCTCCTCCCTGGGGATATTCCAGAATATCCACAATCCCATGCCATGAGCTCCAGGGTGATCCAGAGGTGGCACCGGTGACCCCCCAGTGGGACCTCACCCATCCCGGGGTGCTCCTTTTAGTGGCACGTGAAAGAAAGGAACGGGATTTCAATCCACTCTTAGCGTTCAGCCGGCCTGCGACAAGATCTCGCTTCCTCCGTCTTTTCATGCATCTTCTTACTGGTGTCCATGGGATTCTGGGATTCCGAGATTCTGGGATTCCGGGATTCCAGAACTCTGGGATTATGGGATTATGGGATTCCAGGATTATGGGATTATGGGATTCCTGAACTCTGTGATTCTGGGATTCCAGAACCCTGGGATTCCAGGATTCTGGGATTCCATAATTCTGGGATTCCATAAGTCTGGGATTCCGGAACCCTGGGATTCTGGGATTCCACGGGATTCTGGGATTCTGGGATTCCAGAACTCTGGGATTCCAGAACCCTGGGATTCCAGGATTCTGGGATTTGGGGATTCCAGAACTCTGTGATTCTGGGATTCCAGAACTCTGGGATACTGGGATTCCAGGATTCTGGTATTCCAGGATTATGGGGTGCAGCTGAGCAGAGCCCTGGACCCGGCAGAGCACAGGAAGGGGGTGACAGGGACCTGGCAGGGCACAGCCAGGGCTCCCCAGGGCTCCCCGGGCAGGATGAGGCTGTTTCCATCCCTTGGCTGGGATTCTGTTGGAATTCCAGTCCTGGGATTCTCGCACTCCTGAAATCCATGGGCTGCCTGCTGAAATCAGGGAGCCATGACTGAATTCGCCCCGTTTCAGAACTCCAACCTGCAGTGTCACCCCAGCCCAGGGCTCACTCTGGGGATGCGTTGGGACGTTTATTTTGATGCCACCCCTGGAGATTGAATTCCCTCCTGTCCCTCCCTGTGACCTTTAATGAACTCTGGCCATAAATTAACAACCAGGTGATGATGCAATTCAGAACATGACGGGTTTTGTGCTCTTTTTGCCCCTCCTGAAGCCCATTTAATGCAGCTGGACGTTGCTTTTTTACCAACATGAGTCAACTGATTTTATTTGGAAGGAAGGCTGCCTGGAAAAAAAAAATTAAATATTAATAATATCTGAATTTGAACTTGTTACTCAGCAGAAAAATCTAACTTCAATCTGCAGCTTCACCAGTGGCTTTTGAAAAGCTGGGAGTTTTGTATAAATCCTGCCTTGTAAACAGATGGAACAAACAAAATGTAAAACTCATCTCCTTAAAGAACAACAAAAGAATGTTTTCCAGATGGGCTTTCTGATGGGAGATCAAAGTCCTCATCTCAGACTCGGGAAATTTCCCTTCCTTGCTGGTATCAGTTTTATCTGCATGCAGATCAGCCAGCATTTTTTTTTTTTCCAATAAAGACAATTGTCTTAAAGGAGCTGCAGGAGGATGCTCTTAAAGCTGAAGAAAATAGAACAGATTTTACTAAAAATAGGGGGAAGAATGGGTGGGCAAAGGGAAGAGGAAACTCTTTGATTTATAGAAAAATGAGATATTTCAAATTCCCAGCTTCACCTGCAAAATGAAATAAGCAGGAAAGAACTGAGGCAACTGATTTGGACCAGCTCCTTTTTGGGCTTCTGATTCCAAACCTCATCCAAACTGGTCCTTCTGTGGCCAGAAGAGAATCCCTTGGTGGTTTTATAGGAGTCTGCATCCCCTCGGGAACCTCAGTGACAAAGAGGGGACGGTTCCCACTGCCAGAGGGCAGGGCTGGATGGGATTTGGGGGATTAGGAATTGTTCCCTGGGAGGGTGGGGAGGAGCTGGGCTGGAATTCCCAGAGCAGCTGTGGCTGCCCCTGGATCCCTGGCAGTGCCCAAGGCCAGGTTGGACACTGGGGCTGGGAGCAGCCTGGGACAGGGGAAGGTGTCCCTGCCATGGCACTGGATGGGCTGTGAGGTCTCCTCATGACAATTTTTTGGCTAAAAGGGCTGTGAGCACACAGCCCCAAGGACTCAGGAGGAGTCTTCCCCTTGGAAATTTTAATGTTTTTCCCTCTCCTCTTCTCTGGTGTTGGGGCATGGGTTGAGTCTTAAAGGTAAATGATCTTAAAGGTCTCTTCCAACCTAGTGATTCTGAGCGTGATTCTGTGTGTTAAATTTTCCTGCCTGCTATTAACGGGAAACAGCAAAACAGCCTCACAAGGGGAAAAAAAAATCAAAGTAAAAGCAAGAAATAAATAAAATAATAGCAAGTAACGCTACAGAAAGAAGCTGACTGGACAAGGGGGGTTTATAGAACTGAAATTTAACCATCAGGGCAGCTCCAGCCCCCGTCCCCGCGCTGGCCTGCCGGGTTTTGTGGCTCCGAGCAGCAGCTCACGGGTGTGTTTGTGCTTGCAGACAGCCGGCAGGTGCAGCCCTCGCCGCCCTGGTCCTACGAGCAGTCCTACCAGTACCTGGGCTCCATCGCCTCGCCCGCCGTGCACCCCGCCACGCCCATCTCACCTGGCCGGGCCGGCGGCATGACCTCGCTCACGGCCGAGCTCTCCAGCCGCCTCTCGGGTAAGGACACCACCCTGGGCATGGGGACACTCCCCGGGGGCAAACTGGGGGTCCTGTCCCCACCCCGGGGTCCCCATGACAAAGGGATACTCCTCAAGTGGCAAACTGGTGGCCCTGTCCCCACCCCTGGGTCCTCCATGACAAAATTACGCTTCCCCAGTGACAAATTGGTGGCCCGGGTGCTGCCCCAGCCCTTCAGGGGCTCTCCTGCTCCGAGGTTTTGGGGGGGGTTTGTGGGAGGAGCAGAGAAAAAGAGAATTTTAATAAACGAGCTGCGTTTTGATAAACCAGTCACAGAGTTCATTAGGTTGGGAAAGATCCCGAAGGTCCCAGCGGTGCCCGATGCCCACCTTGTCCCCAGCCCAGAGCTCTGAGTGCCACCTCCAGGGGACACCTGCAGGGATGGGCACTGCAAACCTCCCTGGGCAGCCCCTGCCAAGGCCTGAGCGCCCTTTCCATGGGGAAATTCCTGCTGCTGCCCAAGCTGAATCCCAAACTGGTTTGGGGTGGGAGGGACCTTAAAGCTCATCTCATTCCCACCTCACTTTCCACGATCCCAGGTTGCTCCTGGGGTTGGGAGCCCAACAGAGCATTGTCCAAAAGGAAGAAAAGCGAGGAAAAGCAGCACTTTGAAGGTGTAGGGAGCTATTAAAATGATTTAGATTGCTGAGGAATTATCAGATTGCCAAGAAATGGACGGCACAGATATTCCAGCTCTGTTTCCTTCCCTGCCCCTAAATCCAGAGCAGGTTTGGGGTGTTCATTGGCTGCAGGATGGTGGGGTTGGACATTTTAAGTGTTGCACTGGATTTTCTTGTTTTCCATGTCCATCAAATCGCCCTGCAGAGCTTTAGAAGCCACCAGAAAAATGGAAGTGAAAGCCACCCCGATTCCACCAGGTTTAACTGTCCCTGACCTGCACATCTTGAACTAATCTGGGTGTGCAGCAGCAGGAATTTTCTATAAATGAGTGAAAGCCATATCATTCTAATTTGCATACAGCTTTTGCGAAAATCCCTCCTTTAACTCCACATCTTGCTCTCATTTGAAGGCTCAGGGTTTCTTCTAAGATCAGAGGGAACCACTTGAACGTGCTCCAGCCTGTGCTGTTGTTGTCATGTAGAGCTTGCTTTGAAAGCCTCACACCAAATTTAAATTATTTGTTAGGTCTGGGTGATAATTGCATTGTAGAGAGGGATGAAAACACAGGGAACCTTTCAGAGAGGGGGAAAAAAAAAAGCCATTTCTTCTTTTTAAAAAAGTCTGTAAAAATTCTCATTCTTTAATTACACAGAAAGAGAAATCAAAAATTAAAAAAAAAAAAATTAGAACGCCTCTTTGTTTTCCACCAGGACCCCCAGGTCCTTCACCACAGAGTTGCCCATGGCCACAGGGATTTTCCTTGGAGCTGGCAGAGTTTCTCCATGCCTCGTGCAGAAAGGGTCTGTTCCCACCTCGGCATCCTTCTCTTCCTGTTCTAATTCCTTACATTAAATGTCATTCGGCATTCCTGGGAAAATCTGTCACAACCTTTTCCGTCACCCACACTTGGTGTCTCTAAAAATTTCCTCTTTGGCAGAACAAAGAGAAAATTTGAAAAGGATTTCAGGCCCTCCCAACTAAAGACCCAGTGTCTCCAAGAGAAAAACAATATGGGATTTATTTGAGCCATCTTGACGTTAAATATCATTACTCTGCTTTTTGCCAGGGCAGAACGAGCCCTCCTCTGATTAACGATGTATCCAGGCAGTTTTAGGAAGTTTCTCAGGAATGAGGCGTGGAAGTAATATTAAAAAATCTGGCAGATGCCACCTTAACCTTGGCTCCTCCAAAGCTCTTGCTGCTCCATTCCATCGTGTGTTTTCACGGGTTAAACCTAAAGGTGATGGGGTTTAGGGGAACGAAATGTGCTCCTGTTAATTTTCCAGAAAAAAAAAAAAATGGATGGCAAATCCTAAAGGAAGCAAAGAGCAAGTTCAGAGCTCCTGTGAGAAATTAAGAGAAGCTCATCAAGGTGGGCTGATGTGTCCTGATGAGCTTTCAGAGCTTGGCTCTGGAGTGTGTCTGCTCCAAGAATCCCAGACTCAGTCTGCTCCAGCTTGGAATCTGGGGAGAGCCAAGGGCTTTGTTTTCCCTCTGCTCCTCCTCAGGAGTATTTCCTTCAGCACACGGCTCCTCTGCTGCAGACTCCACGCCTTGGCTGCCAGGAGAAGTTGTCTTTCTTCTGGAAAGATTTTTTTTTTTCCATAATTACTATTGTTGTTATCTTAACCAGGCAGAGAGTTGCCAGCTCTGGGGATGAGACCTTCCATTAACCTGAGTCATGATGAGGATCCTTCCTAAAGAGGATCTGCTCTGCTTGTTTAATCCGGGCAGGGAAAGAGAGAATGGGGCCGGATGGAAATCCACGGATGTCAGACAAAGCAGAGCAGGATTTGACTCTCCTCTGGAACATTTCAGAGTGAGAGGCTGGGCCAGGGCAGGCTCAGCTTGGGCAGCAGCAGGAATTTCCCCATGGAAAGGGCGCTCAGGCCTTGGCAGGGGCTGCCCAGGGAGGTTTGCAGTGCCCATCCCTGCAGGTGTCCCCTGGAGGTGGCACTCAGAGCTCTGGGCTGGGGACAAGGTGGGCATCGGGCACCGCTGGGACTGCCTGGGCTGGGAGGGCTTTTCCAGCCCCAGGGATTTGGGATTCTGTAATGAGCTGGGGAACGGTCTGGAGCCCTNCAGCTTGGGCAGCAGCAGGAATTTCCCCATGGAAAGGGGGCTCAGGCCTTGGAACTGCCCATCCAGGGAGGTTTGCAGTGCCCATCCCTGCAGGTGTCCATGGAAAGGCTGGAGGTGGTACTCAGGGTGCCAGGGTGGGGATGGGTCACAGCTTGGAACCGATGACCTGTAGGACCTTTCCCAAAGATTTCTGCGATTGGTTTATCAAAACGCAGGTCACTTATTAAAATTCCCCGGAGGTGCCCAAGGAAGGCCTGGACGCGGCCCTCAGGGCGCCAAGGCCTCGATGATTTCTGAGCTTCCCAACCTAATCCCGGGCTCCTGTAACATTTTGCCACCTCCCTTCCCCTTCCCCTTCCCCGCTGCCCAGGAGCCTCCGACCTGACGGCGTTCAGCGACCCGCGGGTGGGCATCGACCGCTCCTTCCCGGCGCTGCCGTCCATCTCCGACCCTCGCATGCACTACCCGGGCGCCTTCACCTACACGCCCACGCCCGTCAGCTCCGGCATCGGCATCGGCATGTCGGCCATGTCCACGGCCACCCGCTACCACACGTACCTCCCTCCGCCCTACCCCGGCTCCTCGCAGGCTCAGGGCGGCCCCTTCCAGGCCGGCTCCCCTTCCTACCACCTGTACTACGGCACCTCGGCCGGCTCCTACCAGTTCTCCATGATCTCGGGCGGGGAGCGGTCGCCGCCGCGCATCCACCCGCCCTGCACCAACGCCTCCACGGGCTCGGCGCTGCTCAACCCCAACCTGCCCGGCCAGAGCGACGTGGTGGAGGCCGAGGGCAGCCACAGCAACTCGCCCACCAACATGGCCAGCACGGCCAGGCTGGAGGAGGCCGTGTGGAGGCCCTACTGAGGGGAGCGGGAGGAGCTCGAGGGTCGGGACTTGGCGGGCTTCCCGTCTCCCGGAGGGATCCCCAGAAACTTCCTTGCGGGGCCCCTGCCGCGCGTCCGTCCGCGAGTTTCGGGAGCGAAGCCTTCCGAAGTCAGCGCTGGCTCTCGTTGCCAGGCCCCAGTGGAGCTGCGTGGCTCCGGCGAAGAATTCCCGGCAGGAGAACGAGCTTCTGGAAAGGAGGATGCCGCAGTTGGCGGCGCGGAGGTAGCGAGGGTTGGGTAGAAGGGTATCCAGCCTGATTCCAGGCCTGCGGCTTCCCGACGCGCCTGGGCTTGAAGGTCTCCGCAGCCCTAAAAGAGAGGTTTGGTTCACTTCTATTTTTAAGACTTTAAAACCTTAAAAAAAAACCAAGAAAAAAAAAAAAATCCTCCCCCCAAAAAAACCAAAAATAAATCTTAGCGAGTTTACTGCATCTTATGGACGTCTTAGGTGTAAGGAAGTATAGGAAGATTCCCAGAGGGAAACTGTGAACGCTTCTGTTTTAGCAATGCTGTGAATGAAAGGTTTTATATGTTGGATTTCTTTCTTTCTTTTCTTCGTTTTGTTTGTATATTCCAAAGAATATGGAATTTTTTTATTACTGGGGAGTTGTTTTGTTTTGGGTTTAGTTTTTTTGGTGTTTTTCATTTGTTTTTTTTTTTTTTTTTAAGGATGCAGCTCATCCTGCTTTGCATCTGATTTGTTTTATTTCTCTTGGCACCTTATAAATTGCAAAAAAAAAAAAAGATTTTGCTCTTTTTTTGTTTTAATCATGCTTGCTTCTTTCTTGCTTTGTCAACTGAAAGAATCAGCCCCCTTTTCAATGAGTTAATTTAACTTTTTATCTCTTGAACTTTTTTTATTTTTAACACAACGGCTACAGCCTTGGGTCATTTTCAACTACTGTATTTCTTTGATGAGTTCATTGATATTTATGCTTGATATTTAGACTTTTCTTATTTGTTGATACTATTATTATTTAAATATGCCTATATTAAAAAAAAATATCAGCAATTGCCTTTTTTTGGTAGCAGCCAAAGTCAAATTTCACACATTGAAAAAGGCTGGAATAACGATGGGCAAAAGTGACCTCCTAATTCCCTAAAAATATTGTTTACAATTATCTCACTCTCATTTTACTCAGCCTAGATCCTCAAAGGCATTGAGGTGCCCAATTCCTGCTGGAAGGCACCAAAATCCCTGGGAATTTCTGTACCTTTCCAAGTGCTGGAGTCCTCTCTCCCTCCTCCTACTCTGTCACCAGTGGTGACCCTCAGGATCAGGAAATCAGGATGTAGATACTTCCTAAGGCAAATTCAATATTCCCTAATTAAATGCCTGCCCGCTGGAGGGACAGGAGCCAGGGAATGGCTTCCCAGTGCCAGAGGGCAGGGCTGGCTGGGATCTTGGGCAGGAATTGTTCCCTGTGAGGGTGTTGAGGCCCTGGCACAGGGTGCCCAGAGCAGCTGTGGCTGCCCCTGGATCCCTGGCAGTGCCCAGGGCCAGGTTGGAGCACCCTGGGAGAGTGGAATTTGTCCCTGCCCATGGCAGTTTTGGTGGACGAGCTTTAAGATCCCTTCCAACCCAAACCATTCCCTGGTTCTGTGATTCCCGTGGCAAGGGGGAAGTCCTGGCTCTGACGGAATCTGGGTGAGGTTTGCTCCCAGGATTTCTGCGCGGCACAAAAGCCGCGTCCCAGTCTGCTGGCAAACAGATCCCTTCCTGCACAGGGCTGTCAGGATCACCTGGAAAGCTCTGGAAAATCCAGGGCCTGGACAATCCTCCCGTTTCCACCTTCTGGGAGAAGCGGAGGGGTATTTAATATTTGAAGTTGGTGTGGCCAATGTTGTGCCCCGTGGTAAATCTACGAGGCTTTTGCTAGGAGCAGGTTCAGCGTGGAGCCGTCACTGCCGCCCGTCTGTGTCCCAGCACAAACATATCAGATGTCACTGTAACGTTTTTGGCACTATTTTTATTGAGGGTTTGCTCTGAACGCAGCTCTTGTACTACTCCTTAACTCCAAACTGCTGATGTTGACACGTGTGCGTCCCAAACGAGCTGATTGTTATTTAAATGTACCTCTCAAACCAGAGAAACAATTGCAGGTCAACTCAGAGAGTATTTGAAAGCAGGACTTCAGATCAGTGTTTGATGTTTAAAAAAAAAAAAAAAGAAAAAAAAAAAAAGAAGTTAAAAGGATTCAAATTAAAAAGATCCTTGGCTGCAGGCAGCAAAACAGCTGGACTTATTTAAAACCATTTGTTTTTCAAGTTTTCTCTTTTTTTATATATATATATATGATTTTCCTTCTTTGTTTCATTTGGATGCAGTAGCACTTTGGTATTGAGAAGAATCGAAGAATTTCCATTGTCAATAAGGTCATTTTTGTGCAGCAAATCGGGAGTGTTTCAAGAGATCTCAGCAAAAGCCCAGAATGTTTCTGTTAAAACACATGGCCTTGTGCTTTTCATTTGATGGAACAGCCTTTATAATTTTCCAGAGTTTGCTCTGAAAAAGGACAGAAAACATCCAAATTCCATCGGAAATATATTTTGAAAGTCTGGAGACCCTGCTGAATACAGAAATACAGAGACCCCCCCAAAAAAGATCACATCACTGAGCAGTAGCTCTCTGCAGAATCCATTCGGCACATTCTGTGCAATTCAAACCCTGATTTATTGCAGCTCTCAATTAAAATCGTAATTGACTGCAGCTCTCACATCTGCCTTGTGACTGGACCACCAACGTGCTCAGAGCTGGCAGTGGAAGCAGCAGGGAGAGGAGCTCGGAGGAGCCAGGAAGGGCCAGGTGACCCGGAGAGGGAATTCTAACAAAAGCATGGAGTGATAGGACAAGGGGCATGGTATTAAGATGAAGGAGGGCAGGGTTAGATGGGATATTTGGAATTAATTCAATTAGTTAGTTGAAATTTGAAATTTGTGAGGCCCTGGCACAGGGTGCCCAGAGCAGCTGTGGCTGCCCCTGGATCCCTGGCAGTGCCCAAGGCCAGGTTGGACACTGGGGCTGGGAGCAGCCTGGGACAGGGGAAGGTGTCCCTGCCATGGCAGGAGTGGCACTGGGTGGGCTTTGAGGTCCCCTCCAGCCCAAACCATTCCATGATTTGATGATTCCATGAGTTCAGCCTGGTGGCAGAAGTGAGGTCGGTGTGGTCACCAAGGTGAGGTCAACGTGGTCACCACATGCCCAGGCCTGTGGGACACCACAACCTCCTTTCTGTTCGGCCCTTTAAGCCCCCAGAATCGAAACCTGCCCACCCTGGGAGCTAAAAAAAAAAATCAGGGATTCACAGGAACAGGGAGCTGGCAACTCTCAGACCCTAAATCAAACATCTCTTATGTCTGTGCCCCTCCTTTGTCTCCACTCCTCCTAAAGGTGAGGTTTAATTTGGCTCTCTTCCGGTGTGGACGGGATGAGGAAACACAGAGCTGGTTACTACCACATTTCCCTGTGTCCTTAATGACACGTTTCTGGAATTTCCCAGTCTTTCCCCATGTTTTTATAGCCAGCAACCAAATTTTGGAGCCCAGCCTCTCTGGGTATGTCCAGCACTGCAAGGGAAAGGAAAAGCCGAGTTCATTATCCCTGGCAATTAATTTGCTTAATCACTGTGGGTTTCAGTGTATTCACTCATCAGAAACCACAGTTTCCTCAAATATTTGGTTTTGTAGCCATCACTAAGGATGGCAAAGTTTTTCAAGGCTGTGAAAATGCTCTCCCGTCTTTCCTCTTCTATTTTAAGAGCACCTATCAGTCAGAAAAAAAAAAAAAAAAGATATTTGGATAAAACATTTCCCCCAGCCCCATCTCCAAATCAGAGTGTATAAGTATCTATTTTTATATGGATGTAATATGTATATATTTATATTGTTTTATTATCCCGGGAGCTGAATGGAATCAAAAAAATGGAATTCTTGTCCTTCTGCTCCGGAGCTGCAGTCAGCAGAGTGCTTTAGGCACCTCGCCCTCCCAAAATTCAGCTCCTGGCTGTCCTTACTCTCAGCTTGGGTGCTCCTTTCACAACTCCTTGTCCGCGTGAAACATCTTCAACATGAATTTTGCAGGCTCTGAGGACAAATATTTCCCTCTCCAACGCCATTTAAACACATTTAAGAGTTCCTGCTCGCTCCTAGGGCGTTGGGGAGGAGCTTTAGTGCAGGGAGAAGAGGATGCAGAGAGCATCCCTGCTGCAAAGGGTTTGATTTGTAGAACGATGCCAAATTCTCCACCGGGAAGGAGAGAAATCCTCTCCTCCAAACTGCCCAGAGCCTTTGCCGAAGAATCCCAAATTTCCTGTGCCCGTGAAACATTCACTGCTGCTTCCTGGGTGACCTTCTCCGTGGGTGTGTTTGAAATTCAGGGAGGAGTGGATCCGTTTTCTGTCCTCGGAGCAGAACTCTGCCTCGTTTTCCTGCCTTGTACCATTTTCCCCTTGGAATTTTGTTCGCCCCGCTGGGTCACTCCCAACCACCCAGCGTTTTTCTCCTTGTCCTTCAAGGGTTACATCCCCAGAGTTACTTGTATTTATGTCTGTAAATAGATTTCCAAAGCTTCCTAGCCAAAATATTTAGTGCTTGTAATTACTCTGCATTTTTCTCTTTTTTTTTTTTTCCTGTGTTTTTAATGAACTTACCTTTGTGTTCGCTGAAATACTGTAGTGAGACTTATTTCTTTTCCCAATTAGTTGTTTTTAGGCTTCAAGAGGAACTACATTTTATTCACTTTTGTAAACAGTTATAGCATGGTCTCTATCCAACATCCTTCACTTTTTTTGTGGGAGGGGAGAAACAAACGTGCAAAAAAAGAAAAAAAAAAAATCTGTGGGTTATTTGTGGTATTTTGGGTTGGACAATTCCAGCTCTTTTTAAAACCAAAATTTCAGTGTGAGGTGGTGAGGCTGAGAGGGGGACACAGCCCCATCAGAGTGGCACCAAAGGGAATTAGTTCAGCATTTTCTGCCTATGTTTACAAAACTTTTTCCCTTTCACGCTGAACTCTTCCTGATGGGGAAACCATCAGGTTAGGGATTTTTTTTTTTTTTTTTTTCGGGAAGTTGATTACCAGGGATTTTTCTTCTGGGGAGGGAGGGATGGCAGGGGGTGGCTGCTGATTTTTGGAGCCAGATAGGAAAGAGAATATAGATTTTTTTTTTATCCCCCCCCACTCCAGGAAACTCTAGATGCCACCCCAGGGTAAATCCTTGCTGTCCACAGGGATGACTGTGTCCAGCACCACAGGAGAATTCATTACAACTACCCAGAGCAGCTGGACTGCTGCAGTAGTTCTAATGAACACTTTTCTTTCTTTTTCTTTCTTTCTTTCTTTCTTTGTACCACAGTTTCCTCTGTAAATTCAATATCATAATTAGTGTGAATGACAAATAAAAATGTTTGACAAGTATGCACGTGGGCCTGGTGCATTCTTTTGGCTGTGAGAAGAAAAAAACCCTCTCAGGGAAAAAGGAGCCATCAGGAAGAGGGTGCTGATCATGTGTCACTCACATCAAAAACATCAAAAATAGGTTTCCATACTTTTTTTTTTTCAATTATTTCCTTTTTTTTTTTTTTTTTTGTCAAAGTGGTGTTTTCCTGCTGTGGAGTAAGCTGGTGAAAGGCCTGAAATCCAACGGGACAGCAAACAGGAGGGAAGATTTACAGTGAGGGTGCCCAGAGCAGCTGTGGATTCCCCTGGATCCCTGGCAGTGCCCAAGGCCAGGTTGGACACTGGGGCTGGGAGCAGCCTGGGACAGGGGAAGGTGTCCCTGCCATGGCAGGGGTGGCACTGGGTGGGCTCTGAGGTCCCTTCCAACCCAAACCATTCCACGAAATGAGATTTTGCATCTACAGAAGTCCAATAATTGCATTTTATCCCTGGCTTCTCAATTAAATTTCAGTATTTCAGGTTGACCTACAGCTCTTATTTTCCTTCATCTTTTCCTTCTTGTTCTGGATCCTTTTTGCTACTGGTGGTTTGAACCTTCCTTGACGAGCACCAAAACAGATTTTAAGGTCACGTTACTTCAGAGATTTGGTTGGGTTTTTTCTCTTTAAATAAATAATGAAACAGAAGCATTAATGAAACATTACTATGGGCGTACCAAGCTTTCAAAATGAGCAAAATATATCGAAAGTTCATTTTGGAAGCCTCTGTATCCAGGCATCCGTAGATGTAGATAAAATACCTTCTGATATTGACCCTGCACAAGATACTGCATAATATTGAAGAAGTTTTCAGTGATATCCTTCTCCACAATAATCAGGGAATTATAGAATGGTTGGAAGGGACCTTAAAGATCACCCAGTTCCGAGTCCCTGCCGCGGGCAGGGAACCTTCCAGACCAGGTTATTATATATTATATATTATATATTATATATTATATATTATATATTATATATTATATATTATATATATACACACAAGGATTGGCTTTCAGCTGCTCCTCTCAGTGAAGTGAAAAACCAGCTACAAAGCAAAGCATCAAAGGCGCATTTTTTTCTTCTGACAGCTCGTGGAGTAACCCTCCACCTCTCAAACCCTAATCCCTATTATCCATTCAAAATCGAGGCCAAAACGCTAAGAGAGAACAGTGACTGAATCCCAGGTGCCTCTTTAGAGGTACGAATCCCCATCTCTGATGTGGTTTTTGCTTTTCCTGCTCGTCGTGGCCCCCTGAAATTTCCTTCCAGCGCGACCCTAAAACATCGCGCTTGTATTTCTGAAGAGACCCCCCTGCGGGTCCCTCCCCTAACCCCGTGAAACCCCAGAGCGTTCCCCTCGAGGTGGATGATGAGGCAGAGCACGTGTTTCGTTTGTCTCCGGTTTTCACAGGCAGGAAAAGAAGCCACAAATAGCGATAGTCAAAACAAACCCAAAAATACGACACCCAGGGACATCTCAGCAGGAATATTCCGCTGCTGGGTTTTGAAGACCTTGCAGAGAACAGAGCAGCAGAGCCGTGGTTGTGGAGAGGAAGGGAAGGCAGATCCATGGATCCCACTTGGAGCAGATCCCAGGATCCCACTTGGAGCAGATCCCATTTGAGCAAATCCATGGATCCCCTTTGAGCAGATCCATGGATCCCACTTGGAGCAGATCCATGGATCCCCTTTGAGCAAATCCATGGATCCCACTTGGAGCAGATCCATGGATCCCACATTGAGCAGATCCCCTTTGAGCAAATCCATGGATCCACTTGGAGCAGATCCATGGACCCCACTTGGAGCAGATCCATGGATCCCCTTTGAGCAAATCCATGGATCCCACTTGGAGCAGATCCATGGATCCCACTTTGAGCAGATCCATGGATCTCACTTTGAGCAAATCCATGGATCCCACTTGGAGCAGGCCATGGATCCCACTTTGAGCAGATCCATGGATCCCACATTGAGCAGATCCCCTTTGAGCAAATCCGTGGATCTCACTTTGAGCAAATCCATGGATCCCCTTTGAGCAGACCCATGGATCCACTTTGAGGAGACCATGGATCCCCTTTGAGCAGAACATGGATCCCACCTGGAGTAGATACATGGATCCCCTTTGAGCAGACCCATGGATCCACTTTGAGGAGACCATGGATCCCCTTTGAGCAGACCCATGGATCCACTTTGAGGAGACCATGGATCCCCTTTGAGCAGACCATGGATCCCACCTGGAGTAGATCCATGGATCCCCTTGGAGCAGATCCACGGATCCCACTGCCTGTCCTTGTGGGAAAGGCCGTGTCCTCCTTCCTTGCCAGGCAGCTGGACTGAGGAGAATCCTTCAAATTCCCCCGTTTCCAGAGGGGTTGTGCCACCCCAGAGCAGTGGCACCTGCTCGGTGCCGGGTGAGCTCCCCTTCCTGCCCCTCTGCCTTCCTCCCTGCCCCGGGCAGCTGGAAAAGAGGGAGCTGAGAGCCCACGGGAAGCCAGGGCAGCCCTCTGGGACCCCGAGGTGACCCCACCGCACCAGTTTGGGCAACTGGGAACGTCCAGCTCAGCTCTCCTCACGGGGCTGCTCCCGAGGGAGGAGGAGAGGGCACAGAAGGTGGTGAAGGCCGAGGCTGGAGGCTGCAGGTGGTGATGGGAGGGGTTGCCAAGGGTGAATGCAAAACGTTGTTGACTTCTTGTGGCACTTCACACCCAGCGTTTAATGAGCTGTAATTACAGAGGCCACTGTCTCCCGTGTTCGAGGGCTCATTAGGCACCATCAGCCCTCAAGGCACCGAGTAGTTCCACACAGGTGTCCTGGAAAAATAACCCAGGTGTGTGTCCAAATGCACACAGGTGTGTGTCCAAATCCACACAGGTGTCCTGGATAAATAACCCAGGTTTTTGTCCAACCCCACAGGGATTTTCTGGATAAATAACTCAGGTGTGTGTCCAGCCCCATAGGGATTTTCTGGTTAAATAACCTGGGTGTGTGTCCAGCCCCATAGGGATTTTCTGGTTAAATAACCCAGGTGTGTGGCAAATCCACAGGGATATGCTGGATAAATAACTCAGGTTTTTGTCCAGTCCCACAGGAATCTTCCAGATAAATAACCCAGGTTTGTGTCCAGCCCCATAGGGATTTTCTGGATAAATAACCCGGGTGTGTGTCCAACCCCACAGGGATTTTCTGGATAATTAATTCAGATGTGTGGCAAATCCACACAGGTGTCCTGGATAAATAACCCAGGTTTTTGTCCAGCCCCACAGGGATTTTCTAGATAAATAACACAGGTTTTTGTCCAGCCCCACAGGGATTTTCTGGATAAATAACCCAGGTTTGTATCCAGCCCCATAGGGATTTTCTGGATAAATAACCCGGGTTTGTATCCAGCCCCATAGGGATTTTCTGGATAAATAACTCGGGTGTGTGTCCAGCCCCATAGGGATTTTCTGGATAAATAACCCGGGTGTGTGTCCAGCCCCACAGGGATTTTCTGGATAAATCACCCGGCTATGTTCCCTTGGGTGCACACGGTTTCTCCCCATCCCAGCAGCAGCACAACTCTCCTGGATGCAGGCGCAGGAGCGAGATCCCTTTCCCTGGAATGCTGGCTGCTGCCTCAGCGTGTGTGGTCACGGAGCAGACAATAAACTGCATTATCTGCTCCCAGACAGGGCTTGTTCCCAACCTCCAGAGCTCCGAAATCTGTCACTGCTGCCACTGCAGGGCCCGGTAATGGCCCCGTGCTTTCCAGACATGACTAAAATCTGACTCAGCCCCGCAGTGTAAAAGGGCCGAAAATACGATTATTTTTTTTTTTCCCTTGTCCCCGCATCTTTTTTGCAACACTGAGTTTCTTACGGGGCTGCGAGATGATTTGGGAATATCTCAATTATTACTCCAGGCACCCCCCCCTTGGAAGAACACCACCTTTGTTCCCTGTTTTTCCTTTTGTCGAGGGCTCCCAATAGAACTTTGCCAGCGGGAATGCCCTGTGGAGCAGGACTTTTAAGTGGAGGCAGGAAAGGAATGTCCGAATTCCAGCTCATCCCAGCTCCTGCCTGCTGGGGGGAGGGAGGCACGGCGCAGATAAAAGCACGTTTAACCCTGAGGAGAAGGAAAATAAAAGCCCAGAACCTCCCCAGGTCCCCAGCGGAATGTCTAGCTCCTGAATTAAGAAGCTTGTTTGCTGGTTTTAAGTTACGGGGACACCTCGAAGCCTCCCAGACTTGGATTAGTCAGCACGAGTCACTGTCTGGGAATTGTTTGGGTGGTTTATTTTTTTTTTTTTTCCGACGGGAGGATAAAACAATTTAGGGAGCAAATCTAATGCCCGGCTTTCAAAGGCGGGCTGCAGAGCAGGGAGGGGGGCTTCGGAAAAACCCGGCTGCTGAGGGAAGGGAGGCTGGAGAAAAGAGAGGGAACCTGTTCCCTGCTGACGCCCAGTCCTTTCCTGGAGCACGAAAAAAGCGCCTCAGGCTGTTTCCCTTTCAAATGCCTCCAACACGGCTTTTCTGGGGAAGCTGAAGTGGCAAATTTACACTGGGGCATCCCATGAGCCAGGCACAGCTCCCGAGGAGCTCTCTGACAGCTGCAATCGCTCCTGGGCACCGCCGGGTTTATTCCTGCTGGGGTTTATTCCCCTGTTTTCTCACAGCAGAGCCCCTCGGGACTGAGACCTCCCAGGGCATAGAATCACAGAAGGGTTTGGGTCGGCAGGGACCTGAAATTCCTTGAAAATCAGTGGATTTTCACCGCAACAGCAAAATCCCTACATGAAGCCTCTATGGCAAACATCGCTGTTCCTCTCTGAAATGGGCTGTTCTGAATCCAGGTTATTTTACACAGGAAAATTTCCAGTTTCGCTTTTGCCCCGTAAAACTGTGGCTAAATTTTTGGAGGAGGAGGGAAAAGAAAACCTTCCCTTTCTTTTTGAATTCTAATCCTCGTCTCTGACATTTCTCCAGCTTCCCGCAGACCAGGCGCATGGAGATGTCAGCCCAGCACAGGTAACTTTGAGGGACGTGTGATCCCAGCCAGCGCAATGCCAGCATGTCCATCCCACAGGAATTAGGATTTTGGGGCTGCATGAGTGGAAGTTGTTCTATTTTAGAACGGAAAATCAAAACTTTCAGCACGAAAAATCAAAAATTTCTGCACACGGCAAAAACCTGTCGGTGTGGTCCTGAAAAATCGTTCAGCGGCATCCTTTTGGAAAGGATGAAAGCTGAAAGATCTTTGTTGCCAAAGCCTGGGCATGTTGGCCCTTCCGGGATCGTCTGGGTGGGAAGCAGCATGAAAAGGTTGGGGTCAGTCAGGAGGTCGCCATCCCAAATACTTCCAAGCAGCCCCAGGTGTGAGAGGCCAAAATCCAGGGATTTTTGCTGATTTTCAGTGCTGTCCAGACCGTGACCGTGACTCCACGGGGTCACCTGGGTGACTTTGCAGCCCTAAGGTGTTAAAGGTGCAGCTGTTTTACCTCTTAGTCCTGCCTTCCCCAGTGTGATCCCCTTAATCTGAGTTGATTTTTGGGATCCCTTTGTGGCCTGCCCAACTTCCCTGGGTCGTATCACCTGCTGGAAAATATTTTATCTCCTTTCTCAGTGTCCCACAGCCAAGCTGGACATTTTCAACTTCCAAAAGTCCTTCATGCACCCCGATTCTCATTCAGACACCGCATAACACATTCCAGGAGTTTCCAAGTGTTCTTTCAGTGTGGTTCCACTAAAGATGAGAAATGAGTCACTCACGGAGTCCCCTCTTTGTGGGTGCTGAACTTTGACACTTCTCAAGGCTTTCAGGACTACAGAACACTCGGGAAAGGGTGAGGGAAGAGAGACAGCCCTCCAGACACTTCTGTGAGGGATATTTTTGATATGTTTTGCAGTAATATCCACAGGGATATTGAGATGTGCCTCCCACACAAAGACGGTTTTGGTGGCACAGGAGGGAAGAGGGAGCTGGGGGAGAAGGGGGCCAAGCAGGAGGTGAAATTTATTCCAAATCTTAAAATAATCGAAATTTTACTTCCAATCTCTTATCCCTCCCAGGTGGATATTGCAATTAGGAAACAGAAAAAAAGCACTAGGAGGCAAAACCTATTTCTGTTAAGAGAATGAGTTTATTTGTTGTCTTTTAAAAAGATGCAAGAACAGTCCTCTAATTGTGGTTTCTCCAGATGTAAAAAGCTGGGGGAGGAAAAAAAAAACCAAACCAAAACCAAAACTCCTGAATGGTTTTTTTCTACCCTTGATAAAACAAATGTGTTAGAGCTAAACCATGCTAGGAATTAGATTCTCTTCTGTGATGCTGATGGAGGCGAGGAGGAGAATTTTCATTTTCTCCCAGCTGCTGCTCATCATTCTCTGAATTCAATTGCTCAGGTGCCTCTTTTCTCATCTGTACCACCACTCACTCACCCTGTGGATGGAGCTTTCTGACTTCGGTTTGCTGAGTGATGCATCTCAGCACGGATTGTACCTAGCTCAGGGTTTATCCCTGGCTTCTCCACTTGCTGGAGTAAAATCCCTCCCTTCCCATGCCTCGGTTTCCTCCTTGCACAAGTGACACAGATCTTGGAGCTCCGTGGATGAAAAGGTTCACAGTTGTTGTTATTGTTGTCTCCACTATAAAAACATGCCCATAAATCATCTTTCAGCAATAGTAAAGCAGGTTTTACCTCCAGAGCTGAGTGACTGAACAGAGAAGAATTTCCTTCTTTGGCGTTTTCCCCTAGTTTTAATAACTTTGAACTCTCGCTTTAGATCTTGTTTACATTAGGCTGGTTCAGTAACTGTGTGTCTCCCTCCAGCAATTGTCTCCCTCTTCCCCACCTTCCTCAGGTATTTGGTTTAGGTACCAAACATCTGACTCAGGTCTTCTTGGAGAACGGCTGAGCTGGGGTGGATGGAAGAAGAAATCATTTTTCCCCGTCAGAGAGGAGAGGGACTTAATGGGGGAAAGAGGCAGAGGCCGTGACTGTCATGGACACAGACCTGGGAACAAAAAAAAAACCCCTTGGCTGTTCCCACACCCTCTGGAAATGTTAAACACAAACTGTACAGATGGCATTGCTGAAACCTCTTGGTCAGAGGATGGGAGCGGGTCCTTCTAAGCTGAACAAGCTCCGGGGCTGCAAAGGTCACAGCTCTGCTCTGCGCTGGGGCGGCCCCACCTCGAGTCCTGGGGGCAGCTTTGGGCACCACAGTGTGAGAAGGACATTAATGCTCTTAGGGAGTGTCCAGAGGAGGATACAAAGATGGGGAAGAGTGTGAAGGGGCCACACGAGGAGTGGCTGAAGGATCTTGGCTTGTCCAGCTGGAGAAAAGGAGCCTGAGAGGAGATTTACTGGGGTCTACAGCTCCTCCCAAGGGACACCTCTGATCTCTGCTCCTGCGACCTGACAGCACCCAGGGAGAGGCTGGAGCTGGGCCAGCAGGGATGGAGGGTGGATTTTAGGGCAAGGTTCTTCCCCCCGAGGGTGCTGGCACTGCTCAGGCTCCCCAGGGAATGGGCACGGCCCCGAGGCTGCCAGAGCTGCAGGAGCCTTTGGGCAGCGCTGCCAGGGGTGCCAGGCTGGGATTGTTGGGGCTCTGGGCAGGGACTTTGGCTGGATGATCCTGATGGGTGCCTAACTCAGGATATTCTCAGGTTCCTTCTAACTCAGGATATTCTCTAACCCTGTGCAATTCTGCTTCAGTTTGGCTGTGCCACGCAGCGCCAGGGCAGGCATGAGGCTGCTCAGAGCCCGGCCTGGCCAGTCCGGCCCGAGGGGGGAAAGCATCCCCCGAGGAGCGCGGGCGGAGGGGGACAGGGCAGCACGGCAGGGAAGGAGTCCCCGGCGTGCCGTGGCTGCTGTGACTCGCTGAAATTCCCGGCAGATGGAGCTCGACTCCAGGCGATGCTGCCTCAGCCTTTCCTCTCTCTGTGCACGCAGCGCTGGAGAAACAGCTCGGTCAAACCCAGCCCCGTGTCCGAGCGGGTCATAGAATCACTGAATTAGCAGGGCTGGGAGAGACCTTCAAGGTCATGCTGCAGCACCAGCATCGCCCCAAACCCTGTCCCCAAGGGTCACATCCAGACTCCTCCTGAGCACTCCCACAGACAGGGACTCCAAACCTCCCTGGGCAGCTCATCCCAAGGCCTGACCACCCTGCCAGAACAAATTTTCTTCAGATTTCCAACCTGGATCTCCTGTGGAACACCATGAGGCCATTTCCTCTCCTCCTTTCCCTTGGGATACGGCAGCAGAGCCCGACCCCTCTATCTGCCCCTCCTGTCAGGGAGTTGTGCAGAGCAAGTGAGGTCTCCCCTGAGGCTCCTCTGGGCTAAATAACCCAACTAGCGGAGATTTCCCCCAAACTTGGTGGCCACTCACCGCCCTGACCTTCCCTCTCTCGCAGTGCGGCCGGCAAACAACTGGGGTTTGGGGTTATGATTTACTCTCAGGCTTCCCTTTCAAAAGGGTTACCACCCTCCATGCAGAGTGATGGCCCCTCAGAGCAACAAGAAACTGATATTAAATAAAAATAATTATCATAAGAATGCTAAAATCAAACTTTGGCCTAGAATACATCCCATATCCCATTCTACAAGCTCAAGCACACAGGCTGGGTTGTATCTCTTAAGAAAAAAGGGAGACAGTGATATTTATTCCTGATGAGCGTTCCTAAATGAAGAGCAGGTTATCTGGCCCTGCTGTTTCCCCGAACAGCAAAAATCACAACAAATAACTACAAGTAATGAAAACGCCAACAAACATCTTATGCCAACACGAGGCCTTGCTTTCCGAGACCAGTTCTTCTTCCCGCAGCCCCAGCGGGACGGCACCAGCACCACTCGGGCTGGAAGGAGCCGGCCCTGCTGCCCCACACGGAGCTGCTGCAGGGGCTGAGGAGGGGCTGCTGTCCCTGCAGGTGTGATCCTGGCATTCGGTGAAAGTTACCCGAAAACAACAAAAAACGTGGAGGGGCCTTGGGGCCACCTGCGATCGTGGAAGGTGTCCCTGCCCACGTGTCTCGATGCCATGAGGCAGAGATGCCTCTGCCTAAATTACGGGGCAAGTGAGACCATGGGATGGCAACAGAGGGATTTTATTCAATAACACGGATTTGACTGCACAAGATGTGAGGTAGGGAGAGGAAGAAAGAGGAAAGACCCGTCAGAGAGAGGGAGGCACAGAGCAGGAGGTAATCAGCTGCTGATTACCCTGCCAACCCCAACCATTCTGTCGGGGCAGGAGTTGTACGGACTCCAGAGGCGGCTCCACGGCTGCTTTCTGCTGGCACCGAGCCCTGGGCAAGGACAGGGCAGGAGAGGGTGCAAGGCTTTAGCCGCGG
>WBMY01018187.1:754788-773773 GCA_013397315.1 Donacobius atricapilla | reverse complement strand
TTTCATTTCTCACCTACATGATACCTGCCTGGTGGACATGTCACACATTATTCTTCTTCATTTGTTTGCTGTGGTACCTAAATGTGCTTAGCATTTTTTAGACTCTGTCCCTTCTTCAGGAAGCCCTAAGTACAGCTGGAGAAGGGTTCCTTTAGCAATATATTTGCTTTGTAAATATTTTTACTTTCATACCTTATTTAAAGATTCCTTTTTGCACAGACACAGATATTTCCAGACCAATCTGCACTGCCTAGGGCTGCACCCAACCTACACTGCTTTACTTTGTGCTAAAAAAAATAAAATTAACCCTACTCTGCTACTGGCACCCTCTTTTGCATACTTATAGTGAACCTATAGTAAAGCAAATATTATTTTCCCCAAAGGCTCTCTTTGCATTTAAGCATCATCTTCCCAGGCTGAGAAAGAGGTGGTATCAGTCACACAGGAGACCTGCTCTACTTGATCTGCAGGGACATAACTTCTTTGTCCCCCATGGAAGGCTTACATCTTCTTAAGTCTCATAAATTTTTTTCAGCGTTGTGCAACCCTTGACCACAGCTTGAGTCTCAATCTTAATCACCTATTTTTTACCCCTAAAAGGCTGCATAAGACCAGACTTTTGGTAGCATTTTTACTGTTCCTATATGGAAACAGTTCACATTACCCCCTCTTCCCCCAGACGTTACTCTAGCTGCTGAAATATGAAAGAAAAAACTGAGCAACCTGCTTTTTTGTTGGTACTTCTTCCACGGTGAGGCTGAGTGCCCCTCACATACCCAGCAGCTCTGCCTTTCAAGGGAAGCAGCAAACACCCCCCTCCTGCAGCTCTGGAGGGAGCTCATCCTTCCCTTTGCCCCGGCCCGAGCTGCCCGGGGCTCGCCCCAGGGCCGGGGTGCAGGAGCTGGGGCCACACCGGGCCCATTTGCCTCCTCAGGGCCGGACTCCCCCGTGCCACCCACACAAGGTGGCACTGTTGGTTTTCACTGTATCCGTGCACTCTTCCACCTTCCCCAACACAAAGGGGCTGAGTTTCAACCTTCTTCAGCTTCTGAATCCCTATGCTTTTCCTATTTGAAGAGTGGGCCTAGTCAGACATTTAACAAGGTGCTGCTTTGTAGGACTTGTTTTTCTGCCTCATTCCCAGCAGTCACCAAAGCAGTGCCCTACAGTCCCACAAGGCTGTAGACTATGTTGCTGGTGAAGTCAGTGTCTAGTAAACCACAGCCTTTCAACAAGCACAAATACAGATTCAGATCTTTTTAAGACTGTAAAAAAATGTGGTAGAATAGAGATGTTTATTCTTTTAAAAATGCTATATACTTTGAATTAAATGACATAAAATAATTCCAAGTTGCAACTGTGATCAATACATAAATTAATATATAATCCACCCAGTTTTCCTGTGTGCCTCTATTACTGCTTTTAACTCCCCTATATACTATTGCTTTCTGATTATATTCTCAAAAAACTTGCTTAAATTTGCTTTGGAGGGGAGTTTCAACTTGATCTGTTTCTTCTGTGCACAATATTCTTCACTGACTCGGCCCACTTCAGCCCACTGAAAATTTCTAGCAATTGAAGGGAGAGTTTGTTTGCTTGCAAAGGAACACTCAAAGAGCTGTTTAAAGCTAAGCCGAAAAGCAAGTTACAAGCGAGTTAATTATCCCTCAAAACAGTTACATTTTCTTGGAACCTATACCACTCAAGTGATCCTTAAACATTAAAAGAATTGACCTGCTAATAGCTCTAAGACTTCCATGTTGCCTTTCACTCACTGGCACCCACTTGGCTTTCAGTGTCTTGCCCAACTTCAAATTAGTCCAGTTGAATTTGCCAACGCACCATAACAAATTACTAGATGATTATAAAAATCTCAATTTCTGATCAAGGACTCTCCTTTGAGGAAACATAGCACTCCCAAAAAATAAGGACCAAATCAACAGCAAATATGATTGAAGTCAGATGAAGGTGATAGTCAGTTGAACACAAAAGATGGATCCTGATAAAGAAATTGAAAGCAAAGAGTAGTGAATGCTTCCTTTGTCCCTATATCCAGAACGATTCACAAACACTGCTCCCTCATTTGCCTTACCAAAAAAATCATTTTCCCATGCAAAAGCAAAACTTGTGATTTTCAAGTGAAAAATAAATGAAATATTGGAAAATATTCTTGTGCCATCACTTTTCCATTTTAAAATATACCATCTTGAACAGAAAAACAGTGCTACTTGTCTGCTGACAACTGGTAGATGAAGAAGGAGACTCATTCCCTATTGCTGGCTGCCAGTTTCTTCTCCAGTTTCAATTCCAGAAAAGTGGATCTTCAATACATAAAATCAGAAGTCTTCAGAATAGAACATGAGTGTCAGATTCCTAGAAATAAACACACAATTTCAGCTACTTGTGCCATGCCAGAGTACAAGAGGGACAATTATCTCAGTGTTAAAAGAAAAAAAAAATCTTTAAGTTCAATCCTATAAGAATAACAAGACAAAAGGATAATGTATCTATAAGAAGTAATATCCCACAAGTAAACCTCTTTCAGGAAAATGGTAGTGAAAGGCCCAGCATCCATGCCTAAATTCTGGCAGAAGAGGCAAGACACACCCCCTCAAAATGTGTTTCTGTTGTCAGTTCTGTCCCTCACTCCCAGCCGCAGTAGTCAGAGTGGTCCTGGCTACTCCCAAGTCATATTTCCAAAAAGGTTCTCTAAGTATAGCAATGCTCAGCAATTATTAGGAATCCCTGGATTTCTGTCACTCTCCCTTAACAATTATGCTAAGTTGAGAAGGCACCCTGAAATTCTGAGACCTTGGATTTGCTCCTCCCAAAATTTCAAACAACAGCTTTCATCTAGTGAGAGAGCTTCATGAGACCCCCAAGAAAATCAGGGACAGGGCTAAAAAAGAAAACTAGAGCTCCTTAGGAACACTAGGGACTCTATTTACATATTCTGAAAGCACAATCCTAACACTATTTAAAACTATCTATTTATAAAGCCTTCACGGATCTTTAACTATGAGAGGCACTTCAAAAATTAGCTTGACTTACAGACATTGTTTATCACATGACTAATGCTGCAACATTAGAAAATCAAACCAATAACCATGAGCAAGTACATAGTTAACCATGAGTTTAACCATTACTTCTAACAGCAGAAGAAACCTGTATTTTGACTCTACCTGTGCTTAGAAGTTCACTGCAGTCACAGCAGAGGAATCGGGCACTAAAATGGCAGGCAAGGCAAACCCCTTTTTTTCCCAGATGATTTCAGGAAGAAGGTTTAGCCTATCATAGTGTTGTTGCATGTAGCAAGAAATATGACAAGTTTTAAAATTATTTCCACAGAACAAATTTTGTTAGTCGGTCTACAGCAGTCCCAGAAGTCTCATGATGCATGACAGTGTGATACAGCCCCGTTCCACTGACCCACGTGCATCCCTGCAGGGGTGTATTCACCCGGATGATTTACAAATATGGAATCACTATCATTTGAAACAGATTTGCTGTTTATTAATGCAATATATACAGATCCAGCTTTGGGAAAATGAATCTTCTTTCCTAATCCAACTTAAAACACCTGCTGTTGTGGCAAATAGAAACCTCTCTAATATACAACCAGCACCAGCTAAAGGCAGCTAATGAAAGGATAATAAAGCGAGGTCTGTGCTTTAATCGTTATTACTTTCAGAGCTGCTGGGAGGACCCGAGGCCACACTGCGGGCACAGCCTAAGAGGCTTTGGGCGCAGCACGCCCACCGAGAGCAGCGTGTGCAGGGCTGCTCGCTGCTCCGCGGCCAGCAGCGGCTCCACAGGTCCCGCTCGGCGCCGGCGGCGGGGCTGCGCCTCCCGGCCGGTACCGGGGCCCGGGGGGATGCGGCCCCTTCTGCGGGTACCGCAGCCCCGTCCTCATCACTGCAGGGACCNCCGCCCGGCCCGGCCCGGCCCGGCCCGGCGCGGCGGGCACCGAGCAGCGCAGGGAGGCGCCCGGGGCGGCGGGGGGAGCGGGGCAGGGTAAGCGCCCAGGTCTGCCTTGCCGGGGTAACGGGGCCGGTGGAAGCGAAGGCTGGGCGCGCCATCCCACTGCAACAATTGCTTTGCAGGTGCTCGGTCTGTCTCAGCATCCATCCCCTGGGAACCAGGCAACACTTTTCCACATTCCCAAGTTAAGGATGATGCTAGTGAAGGTTTTATTTTCCTGCATCTCTATATTATCCAAATCTAGACCACGTATATGAATTCACAACAGAGATGCTCTCATCCAACGAAGGCTCCAGTCATTTATTTGTTACAGATAAAATCTTATTTTTGCAATTCATTCCTTGTTGTAAGGCTGGAAGTGTCACTGCTCGGCTGCTGCTTCTTTGCAGGGGAATGCTGTTTATGTGGAAAAGTGTTGCTTGCACCCTGAGTTACCATGCTGCAAGATACACTGTGTGGGGCTCTCTTTGCAGAGTATTGTGAGCAATGCCTTCATTTGCTGAGCATCCATGTCCTGGCCTTCCTACCTTCACCCTAAAGAGACAATGTACGCCCCAGCAGTTTAGAGAATACAGGCATGCCGTGAGCACATGAGTATGACAGGTTGGCTGTGTGGTCACAGTGCTTCTTTTGCAGCATTTCTGGCCATATGTTATTGACTCAGGTAGCTCAGACTTTTCAGATAATTCCATATTCATGCTGATTTCTATTTCTAGTCTGTTTTATAGGACTTCTCCATTGTTAGTCTTTTCATCTTACCACCTTCTATGACCAATTTCTGTAATAGCATTTCTGGAATGCAGTTTTGTTTCCCTGAACAGATAATTAAGGACAAATGAGGTGCTTTCAAAGCTCCCAGAGAATGCCTATTTATATGTCCCTTCTCAAGTTAGGTTTGCTGTTACTCAAGCACAAGCTCAGGACTCAAGCTATTCAAAGTACTTTCAGAATGACCACATCCATGAACCAGCAGCTGGGCTGTAGACATCCAAGAAGAGAACAGATGACCAGTGATGGGGTCAATTTTGTTACAAACTGTCATTTAAGAAGTGAATTTTTACGAACCTGATGCCAAGAGGATGAATGCTCCCAGCTTGAGATCTTGTAAAGATATTAATTTCCAGAGTACTGAGCCATTAGAACAAAATCCTGTAGGGGGTTCTGTGAGAGAAGGACTGAAATCCAGAACACCAGGAAGATTATCCTGGTTACTTTCTAGATCTTCATAAGTCTCTCTGTAAAGTCTCTCTGAGAGTAAAGGCTAGGTCTGAAAAAAATGATACCTTGTCACCCCAAACCAGCAAATAGCTGGATCTGGGATTTTCAGTCCACACCAGACAGTGGCAGAGTGGGGCTGCTGATTCTGCTAGAATACGAATTTTGACATCTTCCTTCCAGCTGCCTCACAATACTGAGTACTCACAGTGTCCCCCCACAGGTGCAGCCAGCACCCCCAGCTCGCACCTCTGTTTTTCTTAGCTCAAGTGTTAAGCTGTTTTCCTCATTCCCATTTTCTTTAGGACTCTGATTGTTTCTTCTGGCCTCAGAAGAACTTCCAGTGGCCTTTTATTTCACAGCAGGATGTTAAGTAGCCTANCTGCTGTTGTGGCAAATAGAAACCTCTCTAATATACAACCAGCACCAGCTAAAGGCAGCTAATGAAAGGATAATAAAGCGAGGTCTGTGCTTTAATCGTTATTACTTTCAGAGCTGCTGGGAGGACCCGAGGCCACACTGCGGGCACAGCCTAAGAGGCTTTGGGCGCAGCACGCCCACCGAGAGCAGCGTGTGCAGGGCTGCTCGCTGCTCCGCGGCCAGCAGCGGCTCCACAGGTCCCGCTCGGCGCCGGCGGCGGGGCTGCGCCTCCCGGCCGGTACCGGGGCCCGGGGGGATGCGGCCCCTTCTGCGGGTACCGCAGCCCCGTCCTCATCACTGCAGGGACCACCCGGCCTTCGAGGCCCCGGTACCCGGCCTGGGCGGCGGGAACGGAGCGGAGCGAAGCGGAGGAGGGAGGGCTGCTCCCGCCCCGCTCCGCAGCGGCCCCGGCCCGGCCCTTACCGATGCACCGCACGTAGTGTTTTGCAGGAAGTTTCCACGCTCCTGGGTTTAATCCGTGCAAAGCGGGGCTGGAGAGGAGCGCGGCTGAATAGCGATGGAAAGGGGCGGGCGAAGAGGTGGAGGAGGAGGCGGTAGCGGCAGCGGCCGTGTTTAATTTTTTAATTAGGGCGGTTTGAGCATCTCCCGGCGGGGTCGCATCGCCGGGCGGCGAGGGGAGCCCGGGCGTGCTGCCCCCGCCGCCCGGGAGCAGCCCGTGCCGCGAGCCNGTGTCACTGCTCGGCTGCTGCTTCTTTGCAGGGGAATGCTGTTTATGTGGAAAAGTGTTGCTTGCACCCTGAGTTACCATGCTGCAAGATACACTGTGTGGGGCTCTCTTTGCAGAGTATTGTGAGCAATGCCTTCATTTGCTGAGCATCCATGTCCTGGCCTTCCTACCTTCACCCTAAAGAGACAATGTACGCCCCAGCAGTTTAGAGAATACAGGCATGCCGTGAGCACATGAGTATGACAGGTTGGCTGTGTGGTCACAGTGCTTCTTTTGCAGCATTTCTGGCCATATGTTATTGACTCAGGTAGCTCAGACTTTTCAGATAATTCCATATTCATGCTGATTTCTATTTCTAGTCTGTTTTATAGGACTTCTCCATTGTTAGTCTTTTCATCTTACCACCTTCTATGACCAATTTCTGTAATAGCATTTCTGGAATGCAGTTTTGTTTCCCTGAACAGATAATTAAGGACAAATGAGGTGCTTTCAAAGCTCCCAGAGAATGCCTATTTATATGTCCCTTCTCAAGTTAGGTTTGCTGTTACTCAAGCACAAGCTCAGGACTCAAGCTATTCAAAGTACTTTCAGAATGACCACATCCATGAACCAGCAGCTGGGCTGTAGACATCCAAGAAGAGAACAGATGACCAGTGATGGGGTCAATTTTGTTACAAACTGTCATTTAAGAAGTGAATTTTTACGAACCTGATGCCAAGAGGATGAATGCTCCCAGCTTGAGATCTTGTAAAGATATTAATTTCCAGAGTACTGAGCCATTAGAACAAAATCCTGTAGGGGGTTCTGTGAGAGAAGGACTGAAATCCAGAACACCAGGAAGATTATCCTGGTTACTTTCTAGATCTTCATAAGTCTCTCTGTAAAGTCTCTCTGAGAGTAAAGGCTAGGTCTGAAAAAAATGATACCTTGTCACCCCAAACCAGCAAATAGCTGGATCTGGGATTTTCAGTCCACACCAGACAGTGGCAGAGTGGGGCTGCTGATTCTGCTAGAATACGAATTTTGACATCTTCCTTCCAGCTGCCTCACAATACTGAGTACTCACAGTGTCCCCCCACAGGTGCAGCCAGCACCCCCAGCTCGCACCTCTGTTTTTCTTAGCTCAAGTGTTAAGCTGTTTTCCTCATTCCCATTTTCTTTAGGACTCTGATTGTTTCTTCTGGCCTCAGAAGAACTTCCAGTTGCCTTTTATTTCACAGCAGGATGTTAAGGAGCCTTTTTTTTTTTTTTTTTGACAGTGTTAATATGGGTAATGAATCCAGGGAAGAGAAGAATCCTGACCTGTAAAAAAAAAGATCGAGATGTCTGGGGCCAGCCCCCTCAAAATGGCTCTGCAGATTATAAATGATACAATGCCTGTCCCCATGATGCTGTCCTAAGGGCTATCTGAGAATTTTGGGATCCAGGCCAGGTTAGTTAGCATTCACACTCTTCTGACTCATGACTTTGACAGATACACTGCAGCAAATGAAAAAGGTATCTGACTAACTGGGAGAGGACATCTAACCTGTGTGCAGCACTAAAATGTGAAAGCAATAAAAGGTACTCAAGGTGCCACGAGTTTGGGGATACAAAATTAGAACAAAATTTCCTGTGAACTTTAAGGCTTCAATTACAATTTCTGAAATTCAGGACAAGGAACAGAAGAACACAAAGCTGCACATTAAGAATTTTCCAGATCCAATCCTTCCCTGGCAAAATACAGTTTTCTCATGCAGCTTTTTCATGCATACTTTTGTTAAATAAGACTAAGATACCAATTTCTCCACGTTTCAATATCAATCAAGCTTTGCACAGAGTTTTGTCCCATAATGTCTCCTGACAAGCACATAATGTACAAACAAATCCCATCTAATTCCAGTATGTAAGCTGCAAAATTACTAAGACTGGAAGTCATATTCTTGGAAAATTACTCTCTGTGGTGAAGAAATGTTATGTCAAACACAAACATTTGTCTGGACTTGGCTCAGATTCAGGGTTCTCCATGGCCAGCCTATCCCTGACATTCTTCTCAATATCTTTCAAGAGAGCAACTGGGGTTTTTTTGGTTCTGGCTTTTCCAGGTAGTGACTATGTATCATTTTCCTGTATAAGCCTTGTTTTTAATTTTTATAATCCAGTACCCTAGGACTTTTGCAAAGTTGGGGTTTTTTTTGACTGGCTTTTGCTCAAATCAACTGATTTCTAACATAAATTTTTGATATTGATCTTTCTGCAATTTTTTTTCCTGTAGAAGGTCGAACTTAATAGAAAAATTGGAAGTATGCCCAATGAAAATCCATATAGCACACCAGCTTTACCTATGATGAATTTTCAGAAAATAAATATTGCTTGTTGTTGATATTATTTCTAATTCCCATACGCTGTATCTGGATCTTTCATCCAGCTTAACAGGAATTAAAACAGCATGACCCAAAGAGCAGAAGAATGTAATTCAAAACAAGGAAGGATCTCATACACAGGTCTATGGAATAAACCGAACATTCGTTATGCTCTGGCAAATGTGTAAAGACTATTTAATATCTACTATGCTGAGGTTTATTGCAAAAAAGCGAAATACTTGTGTTTTGCCCTTTTGATCTTTGTTCTGAAATTTTTGTTCTTCAGGATAGTAGTCAAAAACCCTACAAATTTTGAAGTGAGAAAGGAGACACCAAACAAAAGTTCTGTCCATTTCTGTGTACTTGGGAATACCAAAAGTTATTTTTACTTCTTCTGTTGTTTTTATTTGTAGGCTGACTCAGAGTATGGCTCCTCTCAGCCATGGCTGCAGTACAGACTAGAGATACTGGAACTCCCTTTAACCTGGCTTAGCAGTGCAGGTACCTGAAGCAGTGTAGCCATGGCAGCAAGAGCTCTGACTGGCCTAATTACTCTGCCAAGAAATAAATGGATACTGGCAATTCCCTGGGGAAAAAGAGGTTGAATTGTTAACAAAAAGAGTTTCCCCTCAGGCATGTTCGTTAAATAGGTGTTAGCAAGAGCCAGAAAACCTCGAGTTCTAACCTTAGAATAAAAGTCTTTGTCCTTTGGCACTTTTGATGTCCCAGGCTTCCATTTCTCCCACTGTCTATAGAGACAAAAGAAAGATGTGATTGCAATATCTGATGGAAAACCTAAAATAAAGCAAATGATCCCCACCTCCAACTAAAATCTACAGGTAAGATCTCCTTAAAAAGACAAATACAAAAAGTTTCTCCTTTCTGGAAACATGCAGAGCTCTCCTGGTGCCAGCAGCGGGGTGGAGTTGCTTGAGCATCCTGCTTCCCTAGGACACAGGTCAGGGTCAGTCCCCTGAGCAACGCGAGGAGCACGGGCAGATCTCCTCTTTACTGTGCCCCTAAAAATGGCAGGGTATGTATGGGGAAGACCAAGGAGAAGAAACAAATGAGAGCAGGATTATGGGGAAGGAAATTTAATTCTTTCTTATCTCTTCTTCCATCAATCTTTGCTCATACACAAGAGTGGTATAGGGAAAGGTAAAGTAATTTTAGCAATCTGCTCACTTTCTTATAGAAGCTCAAAATACACACAGCATTTTTTCTGAAACTGGAGCCCAAGACTTCACTAAAATTGCAGAGTCTTTTATTTTACAAGTTGGATCTATTTATGTAGAATCTGAGCTAAATCAAATGAGTAAAATCCACATTATTTAGCTCAAATTGCCTTTGAGGTCAATGCAAGTTTAACTAGTTTAAGCACTGAGATGTGAGGCCATTTCAGGAAACATACCAGGTTTCTGTATGTGGAGACCCTAGAGAGTATTGCCAAATCACAATCTGTAGACTTGTGCCCAGTCTGACAAAATGTTGCTTGCAACAACCAGAATTTCTGTTTTGAGGAGACAGAAAGCCAGAAAATTGTGAGTCTGCTGTCTCAAAACAGAGGCCAGTAAGTGAATGGTGTGTAGAGGCGGATAGTTGCAATTTTATCACATTAATTTAAACGTGAAAAAAACAAGACACTTCTAAAATCCAAGCTGGTTTTCATTTTCAAGTGTTCATATGCTACAGCTCAGATATATGCACCCCGTTTAGAGCTAACCACACTGATCTGACGTTTTTATGCAGGCAAAGAAGCAACAGAGGTGAAAATCCCACAGAGCCACCAGGATGTGATGCCCAATGATGAGCAGTAATTACTGCAGCAACACTTCAGCCAGCATGAGTGTCAACGAAATGTCTGCCTTCCCTCTGACTTTAGAGCAAAAAACTGGCTTTGCCTTTGTGGGGATTTTGTGTGTTTTCTTGGGACTTCTAATTATCAGATGCTTCAAAATCTTGCTAGACCCCTACAGCAGTATGCCTTCTTCCACGTGGGAAGATGAAGTTGAGGGGTTGGATAAAGGAACATTTGAATACGCTCTTGCATGAAAACTCACAGAATATCCTGCCTTAAATTTGATGTTGATTTCATTTTGGAAACCAACTGTTGTTACATTTGTTATACATACCGGCATTTTGGAGATATGTTGGTGGCATCCATTTTGTTAAATAAATATTTGTTGCAAACTCAAAAGGTACTTCATCTTGCTTTTATTTGATGAACAGTGGAATAGTAGATAAGAAAAGGCTAACAGCAAACAAATACACAAAAAATCACTAGAAAGTTACCAAGGCCAGTATTTTAAGGATCAGATGATACCTGGCTCTGCAGGGGGGGATCTGATGTCTACTGTGTGTAGACAGGCTGAAGAAAAAGCCAGGCTCATGAATGGTGAATGTTTAACTGGTAGCCCCCTGCCCTCCTCATCCAACACAACTTTCTGAAACTCAGTGTCTGTACTTGTACACTGAGGATACAAAAGTGGAGGACAAATGGTTGTGGCTTAGAGGAGGTGCCTGCAGGACGTGTGTGTCCATGTTCCACTTGGTTACCGAAGATGATTCACTTTCAAGTGGAACTTAAACTCTCTGGTTAACAGCTCCCTGTAATTACACCAGCCTGGCAAGGCCAAAGCAGACACAATCATGCTGCTTACCCATTTTTACCCAGCCCCCAAGGAGGGACGGAGTCCAGAGCTCTGTACACTCCAGCACTCTCCACAGCTGGTTCTTCTGTTTGTGCCCCTGCAGTTGTGCACAGTGTGTGATCTGGACTGTCACTGATGAACTGGTCATGGGAGATCCTGTCAAAGCAGAAGTGAAAGAGCGAAAGCAGAGACTCAAATCTGGATATTCAAGGTCACCCTCATACACACAGCTGTTTAGCAAGTGTGACAGTACTTGACAGAAATTCAATTCCGTTTTTAAGAAGGCTGGCATTAGAATTTTAGGCACTGTCACTTTTGCTAAACAGATCTGTTTGCAATGAGGAGTGAAGACAAGGAGATCAGTTACAGCGGTTGTTTTCTTTTTCATGTATTCTGAAAAATACATGTTATTCCTTTTGCCCCATATACTAGGCAGAGGCAGACAGTGGAACAGCAGACCTCAAGTGCCATTTGGAACATAAAATACTCAATTGTACAGAGAAGGACATTAATCTCTCTGAAAAATACAAGAGAGGAACGGCCAATATTAATCTACACTGGTCCATTTAAATTATAAAACATAAACAATTTTGTGAATGTAAGGGCTTTCAACTGCTTCAGATTCTACATAAGAAAAAAATCCAGACCCTCAGAGATTCAGTATATTACATTTATCCTATTTAATTTAGCCATAAAATCCAAGGTAGATATCAGTACAATGATTCATGTGATCTGTTCTTGTTGGATAGGATCATCCACTGCAGAGACCTGACACTGCCATTCTTTTTATGTACATCTAATCAGCACAGCTGAGCTCTGGGCTGTCAGGTTAGAGTGCTGAAGGTACTTATCTGGGTTCAATATAGTTCAGTAATCTCTAAACTACACAGCAAACACACATCCAAAGAACCCCAATAATGTCTTATTATTTTTGTTCTTGACAAATTGCTGGAAGCAATTATCTAATTCCCTTCTAATTACAAAGCTTCATCATTTCCTGCCTGCTCTTTTCTTCATCCCAAAAAGGCTAGGAAGTCAGCCTTCCCAGAAACAATACAGAGAACATCATTTTCCAAAGGCTTTTTAAATATACAGAGTAAAACTTTAAATAGGGTCAGGAGTAAATGGTTTAAAACCACATGTAGGACAAGAGGGCCCCCCCCCCCCCCCCAAAGAATGATCCCACTGACTTCACTGAATCTTCTGCATAAAATGCACTGAGCAGATCCTGTCCTGAACTCTTGTTATCTGCATGACTATATATGCAGAACTGAAAGATAGAGAGAATATGATCTGTGCAGAATCAGGCATAGCTGGGAGGGAAATGGAGATAACAAAAGTATTTTCAGGCCCCTTAGAAATTTCGCAATGCCATAAACCCAGTAATTTTAATGGATAGGTACATTTGCTGGTTAAAAGTTAACAGGCTAGAATGCCTTTCTAAATCACCATCTTGAAATGTTTTGAAAGAGAGGGATTGGATGATCTATTCAGTGTATTTAACAGGAGAAAAATCTGGCCAATAAGACAGAGTCTGCAAGGCCTCAAAGAGATGGTCACGCTATGTGCATGAATAAAAGAGGCAGATTGTCCTTCCCTAAAAACACAGGATTGAATGGTAAGTTAAATTACCCTGAATAAGGTAAACTTGATTATTAATGCATAATGCTAGAAAACTAAACACAAAGTTAATGGCAAATAACAGTTCAGAGATCTCTGGAAAGACATTGTGAAAACCAAAGTATTATTTTCAAGAACAGCAGAAAGGTAAGATACTTTACTTTTCCTAGCAAAACACTAATATGGAAATATGACAGTGAAATGACAGAATCATTTTACTTGGTAGCAAAAGTTTCATTGTCATAAAGAATGAGGATTTCATTCAGTCATGGAGATGGAAACACATAATTTCATTGACCTCAATGACAGAAGATTTGTTTTTGCTCCTTCATGCCTGAAGATGAAAAATTTCCTTGCAACTTTGAAAGGCTGAAGGAAGCAGAATACTATGATCGTAATTGTGTAATAGTAATGATAATAATAATAATACTAAGCCAGTAGAAATAAACTAAATAAATGTAGTATGTTTTTAGGCTTACACAACATTAGGCAGGAAAACTAACATAAATGTGAGGGGGGACAAAGTAGTATCTTAGTAGAGAGGTGACAGCAGAGTATTACCTATAGCTGATGGAAGAAATTAGAAAATATGCTCTAGCTGTATCTCATACTGAAGATGGAGGACATCTGATTATTAGCTCTTCAAATTTGGATATGTGATTTTAGAGAAAATTTACATTGCTGAGCTATAAATATTGATGTCATATTTTATCTTTCAGTGCCAAAGGGCTAAATGCATTTCACAAAATCATTGAGAAATTTAACTTGAAGAAATCTTTGGAGTTCATCTAGTCCAACCCCTTGCAAAAATATGGAGCTTTAAAAAAATGTCTGTAATGGGCTTATTTACCCAGATTTTCAGGTCATATATTCGTTTGTAAGATATATTTTGTTTGTAAAACTTTGTGCTTTTACAAATGTTTGCAGGGTTTCAATGTCTAAGCATGCTCTGGTTTAGTGCCTTTGAGCAAACTGGGCTTCTACTGAATTATACAGGTCTATACAACCACACTCTCTAATCTCCTTAGAAATATGTTTCAAGATATATGATTGCCATCATTTCAACAGCTCATTTCAGGGCTTTCTAAGCCATACTTTTAATTGCTGCAAAGGTACTTAACCCACTAAAGGCCTTAAATATACGTAGCCCTTCTTCTCTTGGGAGTTTCTGGTTGCTTGTTTGTTTTCTTTGAGGAGATCTGTGTGGGGAAGAGGAGGTGAGAAGCAGAGCATACAGCTGTGTATTCACCTCTCTATGGGCCGCCACTCGGGGGCACCTAGACAGGCCAGAGGAATGGGCCAGCAGGAATCTCATGACATTCAACAGGGACAAATGCAAATCCTGTACCTCAAAGAGATTTAACATCTGCACCATACAGGGAGCGACTCTTCTGGAAGGGATTGGGGAGCAGGCCACAGAGGAGTGAGCCCCATGCTATGCATGTGTTAATTGCATGATCATGTTCCAAGCTTGTGTACAGGGATGCTCACCATGTCACCCTGCTCTTTTGTGGGTTTTCATAAAACACATTGAAACTAGAGGAGTTCTTGGCCCATTTACAGCTCAGGCCTTTACCTCCTCTGGAGCTTGTACCAAAATATTGCTGGTTTGGTTAGAGGGTTAAGTGCATCCATCACAGATGGAACATCTCCATAAGCTCTGCCTTTGCTTCAACTATGTTTTTACTCAACAAGTCATAGGATGACAGTCTCATGGATACCTCTTGAGGCAGGGGAGAGGGGAGAGCTTGTGGTGGAAAACTTACCTAACCATGCAAGACAATAGAAATAGTTTATTTATATCTTTTATAGCAGAAAACTGGCAGCCAACATCAGGAAGACTGCATAGAGAATCAAGAGAAAAGTCTCAGCCCTTCATTATATGAGAAGCAAAGATCTGATATGCAACCACACTAAACCCTTTGCTGTATCTGCAACTGAGTGGCTGCAGCCTCAGAAGAGTATACGGATCAGTGACCTAAGTCTGTAGCATCCCTGAAGATGTCAATGAACAATGCACCAAATGTATTCTTGGATCCAAATGCAAATCGGTTTCAAGTTAACATAATTAGTGAAGACCATGACAACAATGAAACAACCCAAGAGGATGTGGGCTCTGACCCACCACATTATGAAGAAACATCTTTTACTGATGAAACACATAACAGACTAAGAATCAGTTACAGACCAGGAAAAAGAGAATTATATGACAATTTCCATCAAAATGGGGAGAAAACAGAAGCTAGCTTACATCCCTATGATACTCACAGTAAAATGTATTATCTACAAACTTTTGGCCATAACACCATGGACCCAGTTCCCAAAATTGATTATTATAGAAACACTGGCAGCGTCAGTGGGAATAAGCTCAACAGACCAAGCTTATTAGAAATTCATGAACAACTGGCGAAGGTAAGTGAAAAGGAAAAATAGAATTTTTCTCTATTTCATTTCCAGACTGTTAATTCTGTTTATTAATAAGAGAAGCTCCTTAAATTCATGGACCTTGCCCAAGAGAAGAAGTACAAGTTACTTACCATATTTCCTTTGTTAGCTGCAGTTTGTTCTCTGTTCTGTACCCTAATCAAAGAAAAGATTTTTATTAAAAAGTAATTATAATCTAGTTGATAAGCAGAAGAACATAGCTTAATCGTGTCTAAAAGCATAGATCTACCAAATCTCTTCTGTTTCACATAAGAGTAAGGATGGCAGATGGTAAATGTCAATTCATAATTTAACCAAGCTACACAATTCACACGTATTCTGAACCTGAATTTTACATCAATGCATAACTAATTTTGACAGATTCCTCCATTGTACTCATTAACAAATATAAGTATTATAAAAATATTATGTGAAACAAATGCAATTTCAGTTAATCAGATATCCAGAGCACTACCTATTTGCTACTCTAACAAACCCAAACAGGAAGAAAAATTCAAGAACAAGGGTGTTAAGGGGTAGCAGAAAACACTTTTCAGTTGCCAATTCAGTGAACAAATCTGAGGTTAATTGTGCACTAATCAGGGCAGGGCTGCGAAGAGAAATAGCAGTGCTATACTTAAATGACACTAGAAGTGTCAATATGCAGCAAAAACTCCTGTTCTTTTTTTTGAGTTCAACAATTGTGAAATGAGAAAACTTGAGACAAAACAAGCTGTCATCCCCATTCCACTCCGTTTTTCATACTTCCGAGGTCTGAATAATTTGGACAAGCTTCTGATTTTTGAATGCTGGTCCAGATTTTGTTCAGACTTCTGTTCTCTGGAGATTCCTCTTTCCTACAGAGGGTTAATATCAAGTAATGAAATCAATAAAAAATATAGCCATCAGTAAATTAGGACCTGATTCTTTAGGATCTTTTTAGGGCAGCTTCCTAGTTTTGGCCTGACTTCCTCCAATAAAGCTGTCCACAGACCTGTGTAAAATGGCTTAAAAGGAGAAATATTTCCAAAGATGAAAACAAAGCAGATAGGAAAAGGGAAACATAGTCATTTAGTATCCCTACTCATTTGCAGATGTACATACAAACTGCAACTCAAAGGACTAAACATATTTCCATGCCCTGAAGAAGTTTCCTCTTATAGGAACAATTTACTTCAGTAGTGGCCAAATAGGAGTAAAACTGTATCTTGGCTTTGAACATAATGCTGAATGAATATGTACTGAACACCAGCATATTAAAGGATTTTCAGTTTTGATGGTAACCAGAAAATTCTGAGCTTTTTACTGTTGTATCTCACAATGGTTTGTATATTTTAAATAAAATTAATGACTTTTTTAGGGTCTTTTTTAAGGCTTTCACTTAAAGACGATTAAAAAGAAGGCAGATTACATCACAGAATAAAATGAAGAGCAAATTGTTTCACATGCTGGGACCATTAGAAAAAAGAAAAGAGCATAATCTAACTTTGAGATTTCCAGACTTTTTCCAGTATCCAATATCCATCTTACAGAAAGATAATCTTATGCCTTTCGGAATAGGAAGGTGAATGTCATAGGTAATGGGATTTTTGTTACACTGGCTACCTGCTGTGCCCTTATGTGGGTTGTGGCCCTGGTGTGGGAGCACAACCACAGCTCTGGAACAAACGATGCCCCATTAGCATGGCCAGAGCCCATTCCTGGCTGTCCCATGATCTCACTTGGTGACCTTGGACAAATCACTTTGGTCTGCAGAGCTTTTGCTGAAGAATAAACAAACACAAAGTCACCAAATAGGAGCTTATTGGAACAGGGAATTGAGATGTCTGAAAAGGCAGAGCTCCTCTCAGGAGGCACAGGCTGTACATGTGCTGGATGGGGCTCCAGCCCCTGGCAAGGAGGGGAGGAGGTGCCAAACTGAGCATGGACAGGAATTACAGTAATAGCCCAAGGTGCACTTCTGAAGCAGATGCTTTATTCCTTTTTTACTTAACCACTGAAATCTGGTTTACCACACCATACCCCAAGGCAATCCCACCTCCCTCTCCCCTGATTTGAAACTCAAATTTTTGAAGACAACTGTTCTGTCAGAGCCCATTGCAAGATTCTGATAAGAAGTGGCATATGTTTGACTTCAGATTGCTAAACATCACATAAGCATTCCCATTGTGCTTTGATGCTGGCTTAACATCAGAAGATAAATATTAATATTTAATACAGTTTTTTAATATGTAGTTTTTCAAATGTCAGAATGCAAGACAGGCTGAAAGGAACTTCAAATATCTGGTTTCCGCACTGCTGGAGTCAAATGTCTGTCATCTTTTAGCAAGATGTGTCAGTTTTTGCACACATTAAGCCAATTAAATCCCTAAAAAATAGTCTAAGTGCTATTTCACAGCTGATGGCTGGTGATAATTACTTGGGCTTACTATTTACCCTACATAAGAAATAATCTAACCTTTCTTCCTCTTGGCTATTCTCCACACTTGTTCTGGAGATTTGATGAGCTCATCATCTTTAGCCCCAGGAGAGATGTCGACTAAACCATTCTGAAACAAGGAAAGGAAAATGTTTGAGTTAATTCTTTCTCTTTTTTCTTTTTCTTTTTTTTAAGCAGTTAACTTTTTATTTTAGTAGCTTTTCAAAATGTTCTGTCACTTTTATTCCACATCCTTAATGCATGAGTAGCACAGGTATAGCTGCTTAGTAAATAACCAATCATTCACTAAAGCACACCAATTTAAAATGCATTTATGGAAGGTTTAAGGCCATAATTTATGATAATGGCATAGAGAGCACGAATTAATTCAAAATACAGAGGAAACAACTTGTTTCAAGTACAAAGACCAAACCCTTTTGATTTTTTTGTCTTTGAAATTTTAACCACTGTAGCAGAAGATCATCACATTATTCTGCTGATCTTCCTTCACTGACTTCGATCATTTACTGTATTTTGAGCAAACACAGACATTATTATTTCAGGGTAAGAATTTTCAAAATTATCTATGTGTCTCAAAGGAGCTCAAAGTCACAGGTTTTCAACAGATCTTGTATTCCCACTTTTCTTTGGGCCAACAGGGCAATAGGCACCAAGATTAGCCCAGGTCAAAACATTATCCAGTCACTTATTTTTCATTTGTGAGCACAGTCAGGATTTACTGTGTAAAAGGCATTCTAAAACCTTACATCATTTTGGTTAGAGTCCCCATTCTTCAGGGGCCAAGTCCAAACTTAAGTATCAGAGGCATGTACAGTTGGTCTTTATGTCTGTTTTGAGTTTGTGTGTTGGCTATGTTTAAATTTATGGACAAAATATAGAAACAACCTTAAAGTTAACCAAGATTTAAAATCTCATGTTTCACAGAATCACAGATGTCTTTCCTCCTTAACCTGCTCAGTTAATCTGGAAATATCTTCATCACCCTCCAAAGCCTAAAAGCATCTTGATTCCTCTCCAGAAGTGGTACCCACTCCTGACTCTCTGCCAACTATGGCAACGTGCAGGGTCCTTCCTGAAGGCCTTTGAGGAGGACTCAGAAAAATCAAGCAATTGATAACCTAATGCCAATTCCTCACAGAAACAGTGAGAGCTCTGAATTAAAAAAAAAAAAAAAAAAAAGCAAAAAAATAAAAACCAATTAATT